>CM056590.1:54575951-54720951 GCA_029721435.1 Gymnothorax reevesii
ATGCACTTATTAACTACCTGGAAGCCCGAGTAAACTGAATCACCAGGTGGGGAAATGAGAGCAAAGGTGAGCCCACAGCAGGTGGAATGAACCGTCAGTTGTGCTCGATTGAAGTAATGGAACGTCCTTACCTTTCACCACAAAGCTATTGGCTAAAATGTGATCCAATGAAAGCATACAGCAATTCCATGTTTTTGGCTTCTCAAAGCCACCTCCTTCTATACCAAATTCCAAGTGCTATAACAAATGACCACACACACGCTGGACAAGATGTCTTTGTTGGGAGAGGAAAGGTAAGGGTTCAAATCCTGGCAGTGAGGGACTTCTATTTTCCCCTCCAGCAGTCTCCAAGAAGGACAGATGCAGTGGTCCTACATACCTCAGATGAGATGTGAAACCCAGTTCCTGACTCTCTGGCCATTTTAGACTCATATAAATGATTTCAGGTTTCCCCAATCTGCCAACTTATGTACCAACCTGGCTCGGTCTACCTGCCGCCAAATCATCCCCATTTAATCACCTATAAAGGTCTTCTCTCCCCCTGCACCTCAGCTGATGTGTGAGGAACATTCTGGCACAAAATGGCAGTTGTACATTTGCCCCGCTGGGTGCTGCACATTGGAGGTTGAGGGAACCATGTTGCCCCACATCAGCGTAAAGCGATTCATGTGGCCACCAGTAGGTGAGAAAAACACAAGACGACTCGATTTATTTATCAATCCATTCATCCATGCATCAGACGCTGGATATCAACGTACCTGAATTGTGGGTCTGGGTTCTGGTAGCAGTACCACTGTTTAGGCAGCTTTCTGACATCTACTCCGTCTGGCATCTTTCTCCATTTTTGGCATGAATCACACTGGACCCAGTTCTGATCCGCAGACTTCCTGGAATCAATGCATGCACAGCGAGGTGCAGAATTATTGACACCCTTGATAAAGATGAAGGGAAACGGCTGCAGACAATAAACAACCAGCGTAGGAATTTGCATGCTAAGTTCAAAAAACTATTGAAAGACAGAAAAGATTGAAAACTAGAACGGGCACTCGGTAGAGCGCATACCTTCGCCGACGCCACTGAATCCCTCGCCACATAACTCTGAGGACCAATTTTTATTTTTTTAAATGATCGATGAATGAGAAGAGTACGATATTTTTTTTTTTTACATCAATACGCCTTTAAGTTCAAAAGGTAATGACCCCCCTGACCTTTGACCCCCAACCGCTAAGAAGGGTATTGACCCCATTGTACCGTGTTTCACATCACAGGATCGGGTATATAATTCTGCACATTTTGGCGTTGGCTTCATGCCGATCGGATAAAAATTGACCGAGATACGGCCGAAAGTCGGTTTTGACCTTTTCGTGGCCTTGACCTTGACCTTTGACCCGATCACTCCCAAAATCTAATCGATTGATCCTCAGGTCATGCCAAATCAACCCACCAAATTTTATGAAATTCCGTTTGGTCCTTTTTGAGTTATTCGATACACATACACACAGACAGACAGACAGACACACAAACAAATAAATACACGGGGATCAAAACATTACCTTCCTCAGCGAAGTCGCTGGCGAAGGTAATAAATACACGGGGATCAAAACATTACCTTCGTCAGCGAAGTCGCTGGCGAAGGTAACTATACTTTTGTTTCAATATAATTACTGTATTCTTTCAATAGGCCCAATGGCTGTACTGCTTTCTTACGATGGGGGCTTGTACCATCAACCTCAAAGATCCTCAGCCACTAGGACATGGGACGCAAAGTTTAGCGCAGGCTAATTACTGTAGCACAGGGACCCCATGGCAGATTCCCTCTGTAGAACACTCACTCTACGTCCTCCATCGCATTAGTGCACTTGGGATCCTTTTTTTGTCTTAAATGGTGCATCTCATTCCAGTATTCTTCCAGTTTCTCCCCTATAGCCCTCTTGACTTTCCTGCAATAAAAAAAATAATAAAAAAAAAAATAATAATAAGCTGAAGAGGAAAAATAAAAATAAACAGCATAAAGAAACGACCAGCTATATTTCATAAAAACGGGGATGTTGACAGGAAAAAAGAGGAGCATGAATGCAGTGAAGGAGTACACCGAGCTTCATTAAATCAGCGGGTGGGTAAGGGGTGGGGATAGGGCTGGATGACAAATTTTAGAGCAATAATTTTACCTAATGTGATCTTGAACACATGGTAATCAAACGTCATAGGACATTTGACATGTTTCTGGGAAGGAAATTTTGTTTTGAAGTCAGCTAATCTCCAGCAAAGTTGGACAGATTCCATAGCATTTCAAGGCATAATTATCCTTCCCGAAATCTATTCTTGTGTACTTTCCTAAGGATTAAACTATTTATTTAGCCAATGGGCTAATCAAAACCAATATTCAGCCTATAATGATTAAGAAGTAATAATGACTGCAGACTGACCTAACTAGGCAACTGCGTTAGATTGAAAGTAAGCCAACAATCCAAAGAATTATTTAAAAAACAAACTTCCTTTAAATTCCATCTCCCATTGTTGTATTTCGCATTTCACGATTAATGAAGAATAAAAAAATTTTACTCTCCTAGGATTTTAAGCCTCTAAAAATAACCCAAAAATGGGAAAAATTTTGTCAAGATATCGAACATTAATTAGAATTTGTTTTCACGTTCACACAAAATTTCCAAATGTAAGCCTACAAAAAAATCTAGCAAACACATTAAGACGGATCTGTGCGATTTCATTGCCATTCAAATATCAAAATGCAATGAACAAAAATGCTATCTAAATGAATTATACCGTCAACCAATTCAAATGAGTAATTGAGCGAATCCAGTGTTTGATTGCTAATTAAGCAAAGTAAATGGAAATGGTAAGAGTAATTGCTAATTAAAAGGTGATGACCTTAATTTTGCTCTGTTTAGCACGTCACTGATAAATACTGATCTTTGAAGTTCTTTTCTGGAAGCAGTTCAGACGGTATTTGATGTTTGGCAGCTGTTTGTTAAAGACTGCATCAGGTGCTTCATGAAAAACAGAAGGAACCAGCTCGTCTGTTCGGCAGTTAACAACTTTGGCAGTTGTTAATATTATCGCGCTTAAAAATATCTCAATGAATTTATCTTGCAGCCCAAGAAGGGAGGTTAAAGGAACCAGGACTGTTGTCATTCAGAAATGGTCTGAATTTTTCTGGATCACATTTTGGACCAAGGAAGATCTGACAGTAAGATATTAATTTTTAACTGTGGATTGAATATTTCACTCAGGACAAGACATTATTGTTTAAATGTGGGCGAATCCAGTCTGGTTACCTGTACTCTTCTGTGTCATCGAAGTCCTGCTTGTTGTGTGTTGGCTTGAGGAAGTCGCACTCAATAATGCCGATGATTCCCACGCCCTTCGGAACAGACTGAGCGGAGACACAGAAAGTCATCAGACAGAACAGGAGATCCACAGCACTATAATGTAGACTTTTAATTTTAACCTAAAATAAATTAATAAAGACCCCTCCTCACCCGACACTGGCAGCCGACGCGTTCGTAAGCCTTAATGAGCCGCTTTTTGTAATACAGCATGATGCCAGAGTTCTTGTTTCCTGGGTCGTAACCAAATATAATAGAGGCAGGTTTTTTCTGGAAAAGGAATTCAGGGCGACAACATGGAAAGACGGAGGCCAAGGCAGCATCATCCTACAGCTTCCTGTATTTCCTGTCCGATTTTCATTAGACGCAGCACCAGAATAATGTGGTGGTGAATTAAATTTATCTTGGAAAAATAAAGGGAGATGTTCATGATTTTAGTAATTTAACAAAGTAAACTTGATGCTAATTTTAATTCAGCATGAGATATTTTTATGTTGAAAAGCAAATGCAATATCAAGCTAACAAATATAAAGACTAACAATTAACAATTTCTTCAAATACTCTGTATGTACGCGATTACTGCATGCAGAAGTATCTGAGGTTTTCCTATTTAGCACAGTGATGTGAATCGAGATCAGGCTATAAATATCCCCTGGTCCGTGTTATAATACGTGCTATGAAATAATATGTGTACAACACTGCTCAATATTAAACTTCTTAGTAACAAACACATACAATGATCAGTTGCACAGGAACCGATTAACTTTTCTGCTGTTTAGATGCCGATGCAGCGACTACAAGAAATCCACTTTTTAACATTAACTGATTTTGAATTGTGATTTTCTAAATGAAGCTTAAATAGATTACTAGTTTTATGCATATATTAATTCTGTATTTTTTTCTGGTTTATTTGCAGGTTATTTTGTGGAGATGTCACCTGGGACTCCATAATTATCGGAATTAGTCTCTGATGTCCTCTGTTATTGATTTTTTTTATTTTTTTCCTTAGTTTTTAAATATTTACTTGCATGAGGGGTTTATAATCAAAAACATTTTGTTGCTGAGTACCTTTTTACCATTCCTGTCAAGAAATGAAAACACTTCTGATAAGAGAACACTTCCCTGTCAGGTATATTTCCTTTTGGTATTGAGTCGTGTCACCAGAAATATGTAGTGTCCACAACGATATACTGTCAAGCATACATATACATATATCTGTAAAGACTTGGCCAGTTGGGATTATCCTAAGTTGAATAACGCTCCTAGGATAGTGTTTATATTTAGTAAATTCAATTCAAGATTGATTGTGGTGCACAAATGAACTTAAATATTGTTTGTAGTGTCTGCAACGGAGCGTAGTGTCTGCAGTGTTTTCCCTTACATCCTCTAATACTGCATCAACTACTCCTTAAATAAATGCATTGTATAATATGATTATTACAATTTAAAACTAGAGTAATTACCTAATGACAGAACTAATCCACACCCACTGAAGATATACAGGGTGTTCAAAAAGCAACAGTGCACTAAAATATTTGTTGAGAGAGAGAAGTTCTATTGTGATTCATGAAAAAAAGGACATAATAAATTAGAAGACAAATTTGGAGTGTGCCTGTAGTTATGTATTTATGATTTAATAATATATGTATTTATGATGTAATGAAACCTCCACAAATTGATATGCCAGTACATTCTAAGGTGAGAATTTCAGTTGTTGATGTTGTATTGAACAGTGGTTATAAAAAGCTATATTTTTGGTATGCGTCACTAATGTATGAAAAATGGCATTTTTTTAATTTTGTTTTTTATATTATGATAAAAGGTGTGTATTTAGCAAGTTTTATTGAATAAAACTGGCTGTAACATAAAAGTTGTTACTCTTATTGCTGTAGTGTCACCCAATGGATCTCGGGTATGCATACATCTGAGGCCATAGAATTTTTAGTATTTGTGTCTAGTCCATGAAATTTGAGGCAGTTATCAGGGGAATACCATCGTTACTGAAAGTAACACAAAATGTAAAATTAAATGCATTTAAATTTTTACCCCCAGTGCCCCCAAAGGTGCACCCTGATCTTGATTCATAAGAGTGCGAAGTAAAAGCCCAACAGGATAATCTGCGCAGTAAAAAAGGATACCAGGAATTTCGGACCATACTGGTCCTTGCGGGTGTGGGCCAGACTTTTGGAGACCAGCTGAGTCCGAACCTTCTGTCCCCTGATGATGATCTGCATTCGAGGCTTCAGGTAGAGAATGCTGCAGTATGCCTGAGGGTTTCCCAGAGTAGTAAGGTGAAATACAATAAAAACATAAGGGGGGGATAGATGTTGCAAAACCAATGTTAGTGGGGGTCACACGAGTATTTGTGACATTGGGGGAGTCCCTCCCCCTATAAATGATGCCCTCGTATGCTCGACAGCAAAGCCACCAACAGCAAAAAAAACTGCGGCAGCGACTCAAAGCTTCCCCACTGAAAGAATACATACTAGTGATGCGCGGGTCGGCCCGGAACCCGCGGGGGGGCGGGTCAATATTTTAATAACATTTAGCGGTTGCGGGCGGGTTGGGCCAAACAGTGGCGACATCTAATTCATCTAAAAGTATAATCGGCCACTTGAGGGCTCTAGACATACAGCCTAGATAATATGCTCTTGTCAAACGATGTAACGCTACCTTAAGCAGGATAGAATGCCAATTGTACCTCTCCCTCTTCCTACTCTCCATGTACACACACTCACTGGTGCGCGGCTTAATCCTCCACGGTTAGACTAAGGATCTAAAGGTTGAATGATACCTCATCTTTTAAATCGTTCTGCAGTCAGCACCGAAATATTATATAGTAGTAGTAATTTTATTGACCTATGGGTCCAATTAAACAACACATGGACAAAACATTTTTCCGCCACTTCACAGTGAAAGGCATATCATGATTCTTATTCAAAAATAAAATAAACTTGTTGAGGTGCTTCCGTTTATCAGCTACGTGTTCTCTGACAGCAGAGCGTGTGCTGCCATCGGCAGTAGAGACACTTCTTATACATTTCTATAACACCATTCTATACACATATCACCCAGATGAATAGGTAACTTATCATTACTGGAGCATGTATGGTCATAAACTTAGCCCTGCTCTCATTAATTACCATACCATGAGACAAAGAATAATCGTGTAAAACTCCATGGTGGCCAAAGCAGTCCTCTGCGCCCCAGCAACTAGCGAAACAAGCAAGCGAACCTTCAGTTCGGCAGGCCATGTCCAGGAAGCGCGCCATAATCACTTAAACCATGGCACTGTTGACGCGATTGGGAAAAATACGCCTAGGCCTACATTATAAGCTGTGTTGAAAAAATTGCCTGAAAGCCCCCCCAAAACAATCTTGCAATAAATATATGAGGAATAAAATTTCCTTGTAGACAGGATATCGTTACACTGTATGGGAGAGTAGGCGATAGCGCCAGCGCGCCACTGTCATGTTAAAAACAGCTTGTTTGTAATATTTTGCCTGATGGCAAAATAATCACGGTAAGGTTCAAATAAAAGACAGCGCCTAAACTTTGTGTTAAGAATTCCAGCCAAAAGCCAAATGTATGTTGTGCTCCACTCAAATCCATAGCGTAACAGAGGAAACGTTTTTTTCTCCACTGCAAATCATGTCACACAGACCCACTGTATTCTTTTTCTCTTCCCTCCTTTTTGTGCCGGGTCGGGTTGGGTTCGGGTCGAAAATCAGCGCGAGTTTTAGCGGGGCGGGTTAGCTGTCATGTCGGGTCGGGTTGGTGCAGGTGTTAAAAAACCTCGACCAGCGCATCACTAATACATACATATGGAGGAATATTTGCTGATAACCACAGAACTACCACCCAAGAAATCATCACAGTCTTGAATGGATCCATATCTGAATAAGTCCTTAAATTTAACCCGTCAGAGAGCTGGCACTGACGCCACTGATTTGGCCGCCCCCTGTATATTTCGAAGCACAGGGATTAGTTGATTTCATCCGCGTTATGACCACACCTTAGCTGCATGGTTAAGTTGAAATGTACGGATGACTAGATAACTCAGTCACTACAGCGACCAAGTCGCATATCTCCCCGATCCCCAAATTTCAAAGAAAATGGCCGCCGGCAGCCAAATTGGAAGTCCAAAATTTCCGAAAATTGGTCTTGAGCACTGTCAAACAAATATCTTTGCCTGTGTAAAAATAGAAAAAATTCCTGTATTAATTGTCGCTTCCAGAGCCCGGAACAGAAAACCTCTGCAGGCACCGCGGCCCCGGAACTAAAGCATAGCATCTCCGTCGGGGAGATACAATAATTGGAGGTGATACTCACGCGCAGGGAGTATGTGCACTCTGGTTCTACGTCTTTCCTGGGCCCTTGAGGATTGTTTGAATCTCCTGAGTCCGTGCGTGGGATCTGAATGTCATAGTGATCCCTTTCTAAATCAAATTCCAGCTTCTCTTTGGACCTTAGGCGCATACAACAACAAATGAACAGAAATTCTACCAGACGTGTTCAATTAAAGATGGAGATTAAGGATGGTGACACGCAAGGCTCAAAATCATTCCCTCTCAACCTCAAAAATGTGCACCAGCCTAAATAAACAGAAACTTTGAAGATAGGTTGTTGGACAAGCAAATTTATTTGCCAATGTAGGTTTGAACATGACGTTTCTATTCCTTTAAATGTTTAACATGTTTTGTCGTCTGGTATCACCTGCGCAGGTTCCATATGATGATCCGGGTCCCTGTAGATCCCCCGGATGAGGCGGTGCTGATGGCCTGCAGTTCCCTGTGAAGCTCCTCTTCTGTTATAAACGGGGAATATTCCAGAATGGCCTTCAGGCTGTCTTCATGGTCCGGTACAACACTGAGTGAGGGCAGCGGTTAAGGTGGTGGGGGAACAGAATTGCATTCTGGGACAGCAGGGCAGCTTCATGATTGTTTTATTTGAGGAGCAACAGCAGAGTTTCTGTTCTGTACCTTACAATGTTGGCCAGGCTTCGGCTAATTTAAAGCAACACTTCGCTGATTTTCATACAAATCTCCATCTGTCAAAGTTAGGGATATAGCGTGAAAAATGCATGTAGTTTTCGTCAAGCTTTCGCATATCTCCAGAAAACAGTTGCTAAATCTGTCTATTTCCCCTTTCAGTGTCATCATTTGACACAAACAGTGGCGCAGTTGGACGTAAGGAAGACTTACAAGCTATTTATGCCTGGATTTTTAGTCTCCATACCTGGGTGGCCATGGAATGTGCGTTAGTTAGCTGTGTTTTTAACTGCGGGAATGGCACCCCAAAAGAAGAGTGTGAATGATGTTGTGGACTGGGATACATTTTACAGAAAACTAGCTTGATAACGGGCCTGTATTACTGTTAACCTTTTGATCAGTTCCCCAAGGTTTACCTTCGCTTGCAATCGTAGCAGACTGAAGCAAGCTTATATACTTCATTTATGCTTAAAGTGCACCAATTATGGTGTTTCATTATTTTAATTTCGTAGTGTGAATCATATAGTTTTTGTGCACATTTAAAGGTCTGTTTCGTAAAAAAACTCAGTCACCTCCAACAGAAACGCTCTCTGCCGCAAAACGCACTGCTCCACAGCTGACTGAAACTCCCCTATAGCTTCTGAACATTTTTATCATCAATTGGTGATGTCACCATTTGTATTTTTGCACCAAGCAAAGTGGGTTACGCCCACAAGGCTTTACTGGTATTTGTTTCTAAAGCTCATTTGCACTCTACAGCGGAAATCCATTTATGGTAAGGGGCGTGACGTTTCCCAACATGCGTGCGCACGGTGGACCTAGCATAAATGAGTGATCAAGTTGACCAATGACAGCACTCTGGAGTTTTCGGGAGGGCGGGGGCAGGACTTCAAAGCAGTGTTTCACAGACAGGTACTGCAGAAATGGCCAGCATTGAGAAAACTCAAGTAAATTTTTTTTCAAACAATGATGAATTTAAACCTGTTTTAGTGGACTTCAAGAATGCAAGATGAATGAAAAGTCAAACAATAGGGGCACTTTAAGCAACATTACCCTTGGCTTAAGGTTGTAATGTCAGATGGCTGAAGCTTGCTCTCAAGTTCGCAACTTTAAATTTTTTCCAGTGCATCGTTTTTTGATCATTTTGTAGCTATGTAAGAAAACTGCCGCTGGATTACCCAGCTCTGTTGGCCATTTTCTCTCCTCCATCTGGGGTTTCGAGAGCAAAAGTGAGCAAAATGTGATGGAAAATTGAAGATTATGAGCGTGTTGTTCAGAATTTGTTCTAGAGGGCGACCCAGTAACTCCACCTGGTGATCTCCTGCAAACTCTTAACGTTACTCTTGTTTACTTATTTGCGAGCACATCTACTTTATGTGTCATGATAGCTATGGTCCATTATCATTATATCGCCCATTATAGAACGGAACATTACTCCTCAAGCCTTGACCTTTTTGTAGCAGTGCAACCATAAACAGAACAGTCCATCAGCAGTACCAATACGACCAGTTGTCTTCACAGAAACGCAATTTATTTTCAGACAGCTGACTGTCAATGACTGTGATCATTGTAATCTTCGCAGCTTACACAGGGGGAAAACAAGAGAGTGATAAATACACTAATATCTTGAACTGCGGTGGGAAAATGTGTATAGTTACAGCAGTGTGCTTATTTATACCGGCCTACATTTTGAAGTGCCCTCACTCAATGAAGGCTTGATAAAAGAGAAAGAGAGAGGGAGAGAGGTTGTCAGGCAGCCATATTTTGATGGCCAATTTCAGTGATTTTACCAAGAGGCCTCTAAGGGAGCTTCAGGTTTCTCCCAAAAGAAAGGATATACTTGTCTCCATCTTGTCTGAAGATCACGATGGGCACCATAATGTGTTGAGCATGAATGGCCGCCAGGTAAGTCTGGGACAGCAGCCCCACGCTCATGGTGTCCCGGTTTTTAGAGAAGACGATGGCATCCTTCCCCAGGCGCATGGAGCCAGACTTGAACCCGTTCCCATACTGACCCACCGGGGCGTGGCCTCGAATCGTCTTCTTATCAGTGAAGCCAAAACTAAGTGGAGAAACAGAGATATAAAGGTCATTCCATATAATCAACCAATTTTCCATGGGCGTAGTCATGGATTTCCTTCAGACTTTAATAAAATATTCCCTTGGGTGCCGAAAAATACCAAGTTTTAGCTCAATCGGCCCTCTAATTCTAATTTTCTGGGGGGTCAAAGAAGTTGGCCTGGCACCCTGGTTGGAAAAATTTGCATTTTTAACAGGCTGTAACTCTGGAAATATTAAAGCTAACCCCATGATTTTTTCAGGAATGAGTGTAACTAGTTCAGGCAGGCAACTCGAGAAGAGCTACGTCAGCTGACAGCATCCTGGTAAGCTACCAGCACGTCAGCACCAGCAGGCGAACAATTGGAGGATACACATCACGAGGTCATACAGCAGTCTATTTGAAAGACGTCAAGCTCACTTGCTTCCGCTGCTGTTCGCAATGACGCTTCATGCTATGCAACATGCTGTTTGGTTTTTGCTTGCGGCCTCCACCCCAGCCTCCACCTGTTTGGTTCTGCTGACATCAGGGGGATTTTGATTTCTGTTCCTGACTATGTTTGTATGTTTGCTGTGCCTAAGTAGATTATTCCTCCAGAGCAGAACTGCCGCCAAAATACAATGTAATGCTCATATCCATGAATAAATTCTTCTATTTCATTGAAACGTGAGTTGTCCTGACTGAACTTGTTTTCTAGGCACTGTACTACCCTTTATTGCCAATCAAAGTAGTTTTCACCCTTTTATTATGGTTTTATAGGCTTTCAAAAAATGCTACTTTTACAAACTGCTATCAAAACATACAAATTTAACCCAATAATGTCCAGACACAGACATCATGATAGGAAAAATATGACCCAGTAATATTTTTGAAGTATTGAAGGGTAGTATTCAGATCCACTGTTCATCATTGGGTTTTGTGACAGCAAAGTATACATTGCTGAACAGAACAACTTCTTATTCCAGGAGAATCATATCTGAGACAGCCAAAAATCAGCAACCCTCCAGAACTCAACACTCAATTTCAAATTATTTATATGCTCTCTACTATCTATAGCTATCCCTTAACATGTATAAGAATAAGTTTTTGTGTAATATTTACCTTGGAATGCCAAACTTCACTGCCAAAGTCAAAGGAAATCCATGAATTCCCATTCACATGGGATCTACTACCCTGAAGTGAGTGACTAGGGGAGAGACTCCTGTAATACCACTTCTTCCTTCCAGGTGGCAGCACTGTGTATCAGATATGATACAGTGAGCAGACGTGGTTGTGTTGCATTTTAACAGGTGGGCATGGTCCTTCATATTTGGTGTATCGTATATGATACAGGGGGCATTATAGAGTTAAGGTACCATTTTCACACCAATCTAATGACATGCGGATTTGTGGTAATATCAGCTATTAGTAATGGTCAAGATCTTTCTATAGCCACCAATTGGTATCCTGTAGCACTTATAGTTCTTTGGTGATATTGACCCTTATTTTACTTGGTATTTTTTCATTTGGCACCCAAAGCAACATTCTACCGAAGTTTTAAGAAAATCCTTGACGATGCCCATGGGAGCCCTGGTTGAATTCATGTGGAATGACCCATAATGGGGTACAGGGCAAGACCTCTGAATGAGGTGGAGATTCTCCCCAAAAAAGAAGGGTTTGCTAGGGATACATCACCAGTTCCGGCCACACGAAGAGCCTGGACATGGGCTCTTTCACCTCAGTCTTATGCCTCTGCCATACAAGCACGATGCGTCTTAAAGTGTAAATTCCTACTATTTTCTATGGCAGCTTTTTATGCAGAAATTTGTACTATGAGCACCATAATTCATTGGACAGTGAACTTTTCTTTCATTATCACTGTACTCAAGCAAGCTGCGTTTGAAAGAATACAATGACAGTGAGGTTGAAGTGCAGACGATCTGCTCTTATTTGAATGAACTGATTAGAAATGACTGCACCATTAGATGATAGGCTCCCCCAGCCCCTCATTTTCTGATGCATAAAAGATATTGGACAGCTTAACAGAATGTAGAATAATCATTTTTTACATTCTAAGCCACATATATCCTTTGCATGCAATGACTGCTTGAAGTCTGTAACACATAGACGTCACTAGATGTTGAGTATCTGCCCTGGTGATGCGCTGCCAGACCTGTACTGCAGCTATCATCAGTTCCTGCTTGTTTCAAGATTTTTCACCTTCACTCTCCTCTCAAGCCCGTAAAATGCATACTGAACTGGATCTGGATCCATTTATTGACCCGGCCAGTTGAACCAAATCAACAAAAAGAGTCACTGTCCAAGGAATTATGGTGTCCACTGTGAACTCAACGATGAACATCATGGCTAAAATTCCTGTTGGCTGCTACTGACCTCATCATCTTGAGCATTGTGTCATAGGACAGCCCGGCCCCATCGTCCATAAATATCAGGCAGTCTAGGCCCTTAATCTGAGTCAAGTCGATCCACAGATGTCTTGCACTGACGTCTGGGTCGTAGGCATTGTCTGAAAGCATATTAATAGGCAAACATTTTTAGATCAGCTGAGAAAATTAGAGTAAAATACAAACACAGCAGAGCATGTAAACTGCGTACAGGCAGGCCCATGACCTTCTCCTCTGTGGCAGCTGTTCTCTCCTTTGCTCCACTACGCCACCTAGTGTCAAACATTACAAAACCAGACCATCGGTCACCCGCAGGTCTGCGTGTATCTCCGCACTGCTTAAAGCAATCCCTCCCGAAATCTATAGGCTCTGTAACCTCACCACAAAAAAGGCCCACGCCAAATATCAAAACATTTGGTAGAAATTTGTGGCCTGTGTAGTGCTCACAAGAAAACCTCTGTGGCAGCAGCGAACAGTGCAACAACTGCTGATCCATAGTATCCCTGAAACATTGTCTGGGGATAAAATAAAGCAGGTAGCCTTTGTATCATGGGCTTGCTATTTTCAGTGAAAGTTAAAATACTAAAGTGAGAAATAATTTTCAAGTGAGGCTCCGAAATTATTTTATCCCCTTCCTGTATTTAAATGGATGCGTACTGGTTTTCCAACCCCAATGCGGAAAACGTTGGTACATTATGGAAAATGCAAATTAAATGAAAACAGTGATTTGAAAAGTGTGTTCACCCTTAACTATACTGAAAACAAAGCAAAACATGTAAAGTGTATTCACCATTAACTATACTGAAAACACTGTAACACATGTAAAGTGTGTTCACCCTTAACTATACTGAAAACACTGCAACAAATGTAAAGTGTATTCACCCTTAACTATACTGAAAACACTGTAACACATGTAAAGTGTATTCACCCTTAACTATACTGAAAACACTACAACACATGTAAAGTGTGTTCACCCTTAACTATACTGAAAACACTGCAACACATGTAAAGTGTGTTCACCCTTAACTATACTAAAACACTGCAACACATGTAAAGTGTGTTCGCCCTTAACTATACTGAAAACACTTCAAGACATGTAAAGTGTATTCACCATTAACTATACTGAAAACACTGCAACACATGTAAAGTGTATTCACCCTTAACTATACTGAAAACACTGCAACACATGTAAAGTCTATTCACCCTTAACTATACTGAAAACACTGCAAGACATGTAAAGTGTATTCACCCTTAACTATACTGAAAACACTGCAAAACATGTAAAGTGTATTCACCCTTAACTATACTGAAAACACTGCAACACATGTAAAGTCTATTCACCCTTAACTATACTGACAACAAAGCAAAACATGTAAAGTGTATTCACCCTTAACTATACTGACAACAAAGCAAAACATGTAAAGTGTATTCACCCTTAACTATACTGAAAACACTGCAACACATGTAAAGTGTATTCACCCTTAACTATACTGAAAACACTGCAACACATGTAAAGTGTATTCACCCTTAACTATACTGACAACAAAGCAAAACATGTAAAGTGTATTCACCCTTAACTATACTGAAAACACTGCAACACATGTAAAGTGTATTCACCCTTAACTATACTGAAAACACTGCAAACCATGTAAAGTACATTCACCCTTAACTATACTGAAAACACTGCAACACATGAAAAGTGTATTCACCCTTAACTATACTGAAAACACTGCAACACATGTAAAGTGTATTCACCCTTAACTATACTGAAAACACTGCAACACATGTAAAGTGTGTTCACCCTTAACTATACTGAAAACACTGTAACACATTTAAAGTGTATTCACCCTTAACTATACTGAAAACACTGCAACACATGTGAAGTGTATTCACCCTTAACTATACTGAAAACACTGTAACACATGTAAAGTGTATTCACCCTTAACTATACTGAAAACACTGCAACACATGTAAAGTGTATTCACCCTTAACTATACTGAAAACACTGCAACACATGTAAAGCGTATTCACCCTTAACTATACTGAAAACACTGCAACATATGTAAAGTGTATTCACCCTTAACTATACTGAAAACACTGTAACACATGTGAAGTGTATTCACCCTTAACTATACTGAAAACACTGTAACACATGTGAAGTGTATTCACCCTTAATTATACTGAAAACACTGTAACACATGTAAAGTGTGTTCACCCTTAACTATACTGACAACACTGCAACACATGTAAAGTGTGTTCACCCTTAACTATACTGAAAACACTGCAACACATGTAAAGTGTATTCACCCTTAACTATACTGACAACACTGTAACACATGTAAAGTGTATTCACCCTTAACTATACTGAAAACACTGTAACACATGTAAAGTGTGTTCACCCTTAACTATACTGAAAACACTGCAACACATGTAAAGTGTATTCACCCTTAACTATACTGAAAACACTGCAACACATGTAAAGTGTACTCACCCTTAACTATACTGAAAACACTGTAACACGTGTAAAGTGTACTCACCCTTAACTATACTGAAAACACTGTAACACATGTAAAGTGTATTCACCCTTAACTATACTGAAAACACTGTAACACATGTGAAGTGTATTCACCCTCAACTATACTGAAAACACTGCAACACATGTAAAGTGTATTCACCCTTAACTATACTGAAAACACTGCAACACATGTGAAGTGTATTCACCCTTAACTATACTGAAAACACTGCAACACATGTAAAGTGTATTCACCCTTAACTATACTGACAACACTGCAACACATGTAAAGTGTATTCACCCTTAACTATACTGAAAACACTGCAACCCATGTAAAGCGTATTCACCCTTAACTATACTGAAAACACTGCAACATATGTAAAGTGTATTCACCCTTAACTATACTGAAAACACTGTAACACATGTGAAGTGTATTCACCCTTAACTATACTGAAAACACTGCAACATATGTAAAGTGTATTCACCCTTAACTATACTGAAAACACTGTAACACATGTGAAGTGTATTCACCCTTAATTATACTGAAAACACTGTAACACATGTAAAGTGTGTTCACCCTTAACTATACTGAAAACACTGCAACACATGTAAAGTGTGTTCACCCTTAACTATACTGAAAACACTGCAACACATGTAAAGTGTATTCACCCTTAACTATACTGAAAACACTGTAACACATGTAAAGTGTATTCACCCTTAACTATACTGAAAACACTGTAACACATGTAAAGTGTGTTCATCCTTAACTATACTGAAAACACTGCAACACATGTAAAGTGTATTCACCCTTAACTATACTGAAAACACTGCAACACATGTAAAGTGTATTCACCCTTAACTATACTGAAAACACTGTAACACATGTAAAGTGTACTCACCCTTAACTATACTGAAAACACTGTAACACATGTAAAGTGTATTCACCCTTAACTATACTGAAAACACTGTAACACATGTGAAGTGTATTCACCCTTAACTATACTGAAAACACTGCAACACATGTAAAGTGTATTCACCCTTAACTATACTGAAAACACTGCAACACATGTAAAGTGTATTCACCCTTAACTATACTGAAAACACTGCAACACATGTAAAGTGTATTCACCCTTAACTATACTGAAAACACTGAAACACATGTAAAGTGTGTTCACCCTTAACTATACTGAAAACACTGCAACACATGTAAAGTGTGTTCACCCTTAACTATACTGAAAACACTGCAACACATGTAAAGTGTGTTCACCCTTAACTATACTGAAAACACTGCAACACATGTAAAGTGTATTCACCCTTAACTATACTGAAAACACTGTAACACATGTAAAGTGTACTCACCCTTAACTATACTGAAAACACTGTAACACATGTAAAGTGTACTCACCCTTAACTATACTGAAAACACTGTAACACATGTAAAGTGTATTCACCCTTAACTATACTGAAAACACTGTAACACATGTGAAGTGTATTCACCCTTTACTATACTGAAAACACTGCAACACATGTAAAGTGTATTCACCCTTAACTATACTGAAAACACTGCAACACATGTTCAGTAAAGTGTATTCACCCTGACTATACTGAACTAGAGTGTTCAGGTGAACACATGTGTCGCCTGCGAAGCTTATGTGAAAGTGTGACTACCAACTGAAAGTGTGACTACCGAACAGACAGACAGACGGACAGACAGACGCCGGCCAAAGTGATCCCTATGTGCCGCTATGCTTCGCAGGCGGCACAAAAACTGCAACACATTATTTGATGCTAAGTTTGCTAATTTGGTAGTTTATTGGATAGGCATGCTTTTACAAACCACACTCTGGAGGAATCGCAAGTGCATGGCTGCATAAGTAGACCATGTGGTTGCTATATTGGCCTGCCTGCAGTCTGATTGTCCCTGTTTGAGAATGAATGGTGCAGTATGAAGCACAATATGCAGCGACAAAGACTTGTATATTGGAAAAATGAGGAAAAATTCCACTTTGTTGATTTTACCAACTGGTGTATTCAGAGCCCAAACTCTTAATGTGAGGGATTATATGACATGTTGATGCTACAATGTGGTACACAGTCCAAAATGGTAACTTTCTGGACTCTGCTGCAGTCATCACATTGTAATGTATATTTACCCCCGGTAGGGCGAGGGTATTGTCATCGACTTGGTTTGTCAGTTAGTTTATTATTTCCCTCGCGAAAGCGGAGGACATACTGTTTTACCCTCCGTCTGCAAGTCTGCAATTCCGTAATTCTGTGATTCCTTAAGTCTGAAACACTACCAATTCCAGGTCGTATCTCATAAACTATTTGACATTTTTATATGAAACTTGGTACATGCTTAGAAATAGCGGTAAACTAGAGCCTTTTTATATTTTGACGATTCTGGGATTTTTATTTTTCTTGGTTTCTGTGGAGACACATTTTATCGGGGGGCAGGGACATCACAGTGCATCACATGCACATCACACTAGTTTATTTCTTTGTTAGTTAGAAAAATTACAAGAAAGCCACTGTCTCAATTTATACCAAATATGTTTAAAATTTGGGCAAAGACCCAGAATAGATCCCATCCAATTTTTGAATGAATTGGGTCGAGATCAAAATCCACATCCCTGAAAAAGTCAAAATATTTTTTAACTCTGTTAAAACAGTCAGATTTATGCTAAACCGACCCGTAGTTTTTCTGATTCATATTGTACAATATAGTCCTCACCATTGCTACAGCGAAAGGTGCATAATTCCAAAGATTGGTTGGGGTCAAAGCTCAGGGGCTATGAATGTAATTGATCTGAATAGCCTAATTCACACACTGTCTCATAAAACTACTGTAGATCGCCACTAAATGAACCCCATTTAGGAAATCATGACTGGAGATTAAAATGACACCATGCCCTTTGACCTTGAGTGACCCTGAAACATCAAGCTAAAGGTTGTAGTGGGTGAAAAGATTTTCAAATCTCTCCTTTTTCATTTCATTTGCACTTCCCCTAGTGAGTCAACTCTTTGGAATTGGGGTTGCTCATACAAAGCAGAAGCTACCATCTCCAAGGCACTTACCGTTGTTGGCTTTGTGGAACAGACCACTTCAGTACCTGCCTCAGAGAGTGAGCACAGCTCAGGACAAGCAGTCATGCCTGTGTGTGTCCTGTCAACCAGTACTGTATGACTTGTGCCCACCAGCAGGTCATTAGTAGCTCGCAGCACCTGGCCTTAATGGCATTATTTACAGTCCCATAAAAGTATTAGCCCCTTCTGGTATTGTAGTGAATTAAGATCTTTGAACCAACTGTAATATTAGGTAAAGGGAATGAGAGTAAAAACATAAAAAACACACAACTGACTAATCATAAAGTGCACACGCCGATTTCGGTTATAAAGATACTGCACAATCATCCCACAGTGCATTATTGCAATTCATTCCTCACACTTGAATTAATTGAAGTGACATGGTTACTCACCAATGAGCTCAGCAATGGCACTGAAAGCCCAGGTGTGGCTGGTGGAATTGGCATCTAAATATTGTGGGTTGATCTGTGAAAAAGAAGTTAGTGAATGTAGAGGTGGGATCCTCCAGGTCCAGGAACTGCAGGTTTTAAACCCTCCCTTTACCTGACAATTCAGTATAAAAACAGTCTGGCCAATCAGAAGCAAAATTTAGTCAGTTAATTACCTGGGCTAAAAGAAAACCAGTGCGGTATTTCCATTGAGGTCGACACTAGGCGATCTCTCCTATTCCCACTGTAAGTTGAGGGCACTCGTCAAACTATTGATGAAAATATTCATTTGCATAAATGTTTTGAATATGAATTTCAGTATTTATTCACATATGTTTATTTGAATAGTAGGCCGTGCCCCGAAATCAGCAGCTGATATAATCTATCAATAAAGTCAGTATTACTATTATTGGCCAATAACCCCAACCACTCAGGGTGCATCTGTCTCTCCGTGAAACATTAGCGCCCGCGTTCCACAAGAATCAGGGCACCAAAAACAACTTTGGCAAAGATGTCAGCCGGAGGGATGAAGTAAACCCATCGTCCAATGAAAAACACGACACAAAAATGTCACAGAATACCACTGTGGAGTTATAAAATGGCAAAATACTTGTGGAGCTTGAAATGAAATCATGTAATAGCAGAACTGACTTAAAACAGAGACACTGAAACTGGTATGTCGAAGCACTTATCAGTGTGGGCCTTTCAACAACTGAAGGGCCCGGCTCCTCAAATCACGGCCCTTTCGGGCTGATTAAAACGGATGATGTTCCATCCTTTACCAGGGGACCAGGGTTGTGCACATAAGGCTCTAATGGTGCTCAAGCACCAGCCCCTTTGCCCTCATAGACTAAAGTGCCCTCTTTGGCTGTAACTTGTCAGAGCCCCTTTCATGCCCTTCAGCACCCTAATCATTGTTTAATTCGAGGCTCACGAAAATCAGGATAGACATCAATGGGCACGAGCCTTTGAGGCCATAACTCTACGTCCCTCCTGGTCCAAGCCCTTTATTTTTTTTCCAGTAATTTGGAGGAATGTTAAACAGCTGGAATTCCTATCTTGAATCAATAAAAAATGAAGCAGCTTCTAAAACATTCTATCCAGAACTTACGTGTGACTTTTGTATGATCATGGATGGTCTTCCCGGGCTTGGCAGTATGATATGATATGATATGTGAATTAGTTGGCATACATTTTTGTATATTAGCGATGCAACATCAGCATGTTCTTACAGTGGGGTGTAAAAATTTTGGCATCCCTGGTTTAAATGTCTGTTACAATTGATCGTCAAGTCAAACGCTACAAGGTTAAGCATGACACACGTCATCACATTTTAAAGTAAGAATAATTTTTATTTTCAACTTAACAGGTTTCAAAATAATAAAACAAAGAAAAAGACCTAGTGTGCAAAAGTTTGGGAACCCTGTCAGCTAGTACTTTGTAACTCCTCCTCAGGCAGCTATAACAGCTTGCAAACGTTTCCTATAGCCAGCTGAGAGTCTTTTAGTTCTTGTCTTTGGAATTTTTCCCCACTCTTCCTGACAGAACACCTCTAGCTCAGAAACATTCTTTGGCCTTTTTGCATGCACGGCATGTTTGAGGTCACTCCACAGATTTTCAATAATATTCAAGTCTGGGGACTGTGATGGCCATTCCAAAACCTTTCCTGGAGGTACTTCATGGTGTATTTTGAGGTTTGCTTCGGGTCATTGTCATGCTGGAGTACCCAACGTCTCTTCAACTTCAATTTCTGGACTGAGCTTTGAACATCAGCCTCTAGAATGTCTTGATATTTGGTGGAATCCATTCTTCCTTCCACCCGCACAATATTGCCTGTAACCCCAGCTGCTACACATATAGGCTTGAGGTTTCTCAAGGTTTTCTTTTGCATACTTCAGACGCTTAATGACGCTTAAAACCCGTCCCTTAAAAATAACGATTGGTCATGACCTGTTTTCAATCAAACTGGAAGCAATTCATGTGTTTCATGATTGTTTAAGTGCAACAAGATCATTTGAAACATCTTTATGCAATTCCATTGCTTCCAACCCCTGAGTCAAGAAAAACACCAGAAGTCCAAAGTCATTATCACCGTAACGCATGTGAAACTGATAAGCCTCCATGCACAAGAACTTTAATTCTGCACGAGAATCTCTTACATACCTGTTGATTGAATAGTTATTGACAACAGCAGAGGAACGTATATATGCCACTTAATTCACAGCAAATGCATGAAATGCAATAGCTGGCAGGTATGCGTTATTAATGAAAACTGACCACACCTGATAAAGTTGAGAGTTTTCGGAGTTTCCCGAATGGTAATTTAAATGATGAAAACGGGTCATGACCAATCATTTTTTTAAAGGGATGATTTGAGCCCCCCCCCCCCCATCGACAGTTCACCAGCTGCCGCTGAAAACAATACTGCATTTGAGAAGATTTAAAATCCTGGCAGACAAAGCCAGAGCTCCCTTCTCTCACTAAACAGGAGAAAGTAGGCAGTAGGAGGGAAAGAAATTCATTTTTATTATTTGTTATGGCCCCAATTTGCTATGACATTTACGACAACAAGGGATGACAGACAAAATTTTAAAACTCAAACAGATTTAATTAAACAAAGACCAACACTAACCGACAATTTAAACTACTAACCAAGATTGATAATATACAAGAAAAAAAGAATATTTACAGTCCCTTGAGATGGGGTTGCATGGTGATGTTCCAGGAGAGGAAAATGCTCCCACAGGCAAAAATCCACAGAAAGCTTCACAGGTCTTAAAAAGTGTGACAGGTCTGGTCAAATGTATCCTTCTCCTTGCAATTTCTCCTCCTTATATACTCTTTTGCAGACCCCTCCCACCTTTTGGACTTTTTTTTTAATTCTCTGGGACTTTCCCTCTCAGACATGCCCAGGACATGCCCAAACCTAGCTCCAGTCTGGGCTTAACCAAAAAAGGTCAATACTGCCATCTAGTGGCTTCTTTTCACATTATATATTAAAGTCCTTAATATTATAATCCCCAGTTGAATATGGAAAAAAGTTAAAACTATACAGTTCACGAGACTGTGGAGAGAAGAAAGGAAACTCAAGCTATGCTTTTTATCTATTTTTTCGAAAATGTAAGCACTTTTACGATGCACAGTCATGTCTCACAGCTTTGATTTGCTTGTATGTTATTTTTCAAATGGAGATCTTATTTGACTTGAAGCGAGTGCATTTACATTCCTGTTACTTTTATTTATTATTATTTATGATTGTAAGTAGCCTGTATGATTGTATGTGACTGTATTATGATGCAACTTAGGCATGACGTGAGACATGACATCAGCATGTTAAGTGTGCTACAAGAGGAGCTAACACACTGGATAAGATGTACTCTAACATCAAGCTTGGCTACAGGGCCAAACCACTACCTCACCTGGGCCAGTCTGACCACATATCCCTGCTTCTGATCCCGGCATACACCCCCCTAAGGAAAACCGCTCCTACCACCATAAAGACTGTGAAAACTTGGCCTGATGGTGCATCTCAGCAGCTGCAGGATTGTTTTAGAACAACTGACTGGGAGGTTTTTGAACATCCAGACTTGGAAGTATTTACTGACAGTGTCCTTTGTTACATAAAGACAGACACTGTCACGGTGGACAAACACATCCGTGTCTACCCCAACCAGAAGCTCTGGATGACCCGGGAGGTCCAGGGGCTGCTGAAGGAGAGAGACACCGCCTTCAGGTCTGGCGACAGGGCTCTCTACAGCACAGCCAGAGCCAACCTGAAGAGAGGCATCAGAGAGGCCAAGTCGGACTACAGGAGGAGGATTGAGCACCACCTGGACTGTAACAACAGCAGGCAAGTGTGGCAGGGGGTCCAGCATCTCACCAACTACAGGACCGTCCTCGGAGCTGTCGAAGGTGACGCTTCTCTGGCAGAGGAGCTTAACCTCTTCTTTGCCCGTTTTGAAGCCGACCCATCCGAATCAGCTATGCCACACCAGGCGGCACACAGCAGCTCCACTTTCACGGTGGAGGAGCACGAGGTGAGACGCACTCTGCGGGCCGTTAACCCGAGGAAGGCTGCAGGACCCGATGGTGTCTCCGGTCGGGTGCTAAAGGTCTGCGCGGACCAGCTGGCTGGAGTCCTCACCAGGATTTTCAACCAGTCCCTGTCCCACTCTTCTGTCCCTACCTGCCTGAAATCCTCCACCATAGTCCCCCTGCCCAAAAAGTCTCTCATCACCAGCCTCAATGACTACCGGCCAGTAGCACTCACCCCGGTGGTGATGAAATGCTTTGAAAAACTGGTCCGGAGTCACATCACTGGACTCCTCCCACCACTCCTTGACCCACACCAGTTTGCTTACCGGGCTAACAGTCCACGGAGGATGCCGTGGCCACAACTCTCCACGCTGTACTGTCCCACCTGGAGCAGCAGGGGAGCTACGCACAGCTGCTCTCTGTGGACTATAGCTCGGC
This sequence comes from Gymnothorax reevesii, assembly GCA_029721435.1. NCBI lineage: Eukaryota > Metazoa > Chordata > Actinopteri > Anguilliformes > Muraenidae > Gymnothorax > Gymnothorax reevesii. Next base: position 54,599,230 of record CM056590.1, read on the forward strand.
GTTTAACACCATCCTCCCCCACAGACTGATGACCAAGCTGCTGGACCTCGGGCTTCCACTCTCCACCTGCTCTTGGATCATCAGCTTCCTGATGGGCCGCACACAGAGGGTGAGAGTGGGTCCCCACACATCCTCGGCACTCAGCCTCAGCATTGGCTCCCCACAGGGCTGCGTGCTGAGCCCCCTTCTCTACACCCTCTACACCTACGACTGTACCCCCTCCCACCAGAGCAATGCCATTGTCAAGTTCGCCGATGACACTACAGTGGTGGGGCTCATCTCGGGGGGGACGAGTCGGCCTACAGGGACGAGAAGGAGCAGCTGTCTGTGTGGTGCAGGGAGAACAACCTGCTCCTCAACACAACCAAAACCAAGGAGCTAATCATCGACTTCAGGAGGAACCAAACGGACATGTTACCAATAACCATCAACAGGCAATGTGTGGAGAGGGTGGCAGACTTCCGCTTCCTGGGAGTTCACATTGAGGAGGGCCAGACCTGGGGTGTGAACACCACAGGGCTGCTGAAAAAGGCCCAGCAGAGACTCTACTTCCTGAGGGTGCTCAGGAAAAATAACATCACCCAGAGACTGTTGGTGTCCTTTTATCGCTGCTCGATCGAGAGCATATTGACATACTGTATATGTGTTTGGTACGGCAGCAGAACAGCGGCCCAGAGGAAGGCCCTCCAGAGGGTCATCAAATCAGCCCAAAAGATCATCGGCTGCACCGATGGAGGAACTGCACAGTTCCCGCTGCCTCAAAAGGGCTCAGAACATTGTTAAAGACATTTTTCAACCTGGTCACTGCCTGTTTGAGCTGCTGCCATCAGGCAGGCGGTACAGAAGCATGAGGGCAGGACAAACAGGCTGAAGAACAGCTTCTACCCCACTGCAGTAAATGCACTCAATGCTGCTAAGGGACAGTGCAATTAATTGTGAAGTTTGTGCTTGTGTGTCTATACGGTTTACTGAGGTTTTTTTTTTTTGTTTTGTTTTGTTTTGTTTTTTTTTAAATTCTATTTATTATGTGCTTTGTTTGCTTGTCCTTACAATGTTTTTATGTTGAATGAATGACTACCGTTAAGGATCGCACTTTTAATTTCGTTGTACATTGTACAATGACAATAAAGACATTCTATTCTATTCTATTCTATTCCATTCTATTCTATGATGATGCTGCGGACCTTTATATGCAGAAATTTTTACTATCCGGACCTCTTTGATTTGTAATTGAATACCCCTGGTTTAGTGGAACACATGGTTTTTAACAACAGCCACCACAGTCGGATACTTTAGAAGGCAGGAGTTACTTCAGAAAATATAGGTCAACCCTGGAATTGTATTCACCTGACTCAATGAAGCCCTAACGAGTAAATCACCTGGGTCTGGGCTTTAGTAATCATCTTAAAAGGTAACAAAGAATAATCCAAAAGGATTCCCAAACTTTTGCACAGGGCCGTTTTCCTTTCTTATCATTTAAAAACTCAGAAAATTTCAAATAAAGAGAAACCTTGCTTTTCAATTTGCAGAAAGGTGTCATGTTTAACTTTGTAGCATATAGTGTTCAGGGTTGCTTTCAATCACCTGGAGATTTACTGTGTAACAGACATTTAAACCAGGGGTGCCCACATTTTTGCATCCCACTGTATATGTTATTGCTGAATCATTTATGCCTTGTGAAGGCAGTAAGAAGAAAAAAAGAGGAGGCAAACGAGGCCGTCATGAGGGCAAGATGTGTCTCTTAGTGATTGGTACTGAGATTCTGGAGGTGAGGGTGAAGTAAGGGCTGGTTAACATGGGTGGAGGGTTACTGCCATTGTCATGGTGTCTTCAACCTAAGTTGTACATATATTATACAGTGAGTGTGACAGTTTCGGATCACGACAGTTCCGGATCATTCCAATTTTCTTTTATCCCTAGTAATCGTAAAATTTCGTGGATTTTTATACCTGATATGTCATTTTGAAGCTACAACACTACTTTCGGTTGTGCAGTAAATTTCATCCCGCTGCCTAAACTGGAAGCGAAGCTACGCTCCCCGGAACGAGCATAGGTATCGCAGCACTGACGAGCAACTGCTTAGCTAAAAAGGTGACTTTTTCCACGTCGCCTTTTGCAAAGTTGCAAATGTGACAGTTTAATTTTTTATATTCCAAAGGATGCAAGTATACCCCAACTACAAATGACCAAAAAAACTGTTTTAGTAGCTTCAACAGTTTTAAAGAATTCTTCAATTTTGTTGACTGCCTGCTTTATGTTTTGCGGATCACTCCAAGAAAGGGGTCGTCTCAAACCGTGTTCTGGGGATAATTGTTTTTCGACTCAAATAACTAAATATTTGGTCTTGTAAAAGGCTCTTGTAAAAAAAATGAGTTTTCAACAGTGAATGAAAGTATTTATTTATTAGATATCGTTTTTTTACCATTGAAATTTAGAGTAAAATTTGGTATCGGGCTGTAAAGTAATATAATAAGAATGTCTGGATACAGCAAATAACTTGAACTTTTAAATGCAGTATTAAATAAAAAATTTTTTAAACGTCCATTACGAAATGCAGGAATAAATATTTAAATGAGATGACCAATGAGATGTTAAATGAGATGTTCTCAAATATTTTCCTTCATCGACGCGTTTTCAAATGAACGTAATTGGCAACTGAAGACACGGTTCCTCTCTATATGCGATTTAACTCTACTCTTTAAGTGTTGATGCAACCCTGAACTTTTTGGAGTCCATAATGAACAGGTGCTGCTTGTTCTCTCCGATTAAGTCAGACGGCAATCGGTCATCGGTATGCGTAGCCTATTTGCTGTGTTTAAATCAACGTTATTCGAAATTGTTTTCCTGTCGACTCACAGGCAAGCATTAATTTTCTGAACTTAATTTACCCACCGTATCATCGCTGGATACTGTTAGATCGCATATAGAGAGGAACCGTGTCCTCTTTTGCCAGTTACGATCATTTGAAAACGCGTCGATTAAGGAAAATAATTGAGAACTGGCCGGGACTAATTGTCATAAAGGCCGTGTCAAAGTCCCCACCAACTCCCAGTTAAATCTACGCCCCTGATTACTACCATAGACCATTGTCATTTACATTATTTGAAATTTTATATTATCATCAATATGCACTGTATCAATGCAGAATTTACCTGGAAATTCAACAACACCTTAAATGCTTACAGAACACAAATATATTTTCCAAAAAAACATTATTTATTTTTTTACTTAAATAATATATATGTTAAATATAACATATTTATATTAAATATGATCTACCATATGTTCCTAATTAGGTTGTTTTCTTGGAAAGCTTCAAAGGCATGAGCTATACCACTCCATTAACCTTAGACTCGCATTCTAATACAGAACTCCTATTGATAAACGTGTTTGACTCAAGTGAGAAAGAGTAATAAACCACAGAGGTGTACTTGTAGATAAAATTTAATAATATTTCTGAGTCTTCCGACTTGCAATGCTTATAAAATAGTTGCTCGTGTTTGACACAACCCCTTGTTGACCGTATCGTGGATTTTTAATCAAGCGGTGCCTTGTTATGTCGCGTGATCCGGAATACAAGTCATCCGGAACTGTCATAATGACACACGACATGTTTTATGACATTTCTCTCTGAAATTGTAAGTGTTTCAAGTGCTTTTTTTTGTGGTTATAAGATGAAACATCACTCAATCGGAATACAACATAAAAAGTTTGGTTTATTTCCTTGGAGAAACATATGCCGTCGATCTTTCGTTAGTGTCACACTCACTGTACATTATAGCCAACTTGTGGACGAGTTGCCCACAAATTCTTCAAGTCAAGTAAATAAATACATGGAGCAGTGCACAGGCAAGGTGCCCTTTTCATGGATGTGGGCACTAGCCCTTCAAGAAACCTGTGCTCGATCCTGCTGGGGACAGGTGTGATAACGTTTCGGCTAATCAGTATCTCTAATTTTTCTGTTCACCAGCACGGAAGAAAGCCAGGACCAGTTTTCTACTTGACGTACATTGAATAAGATTGGCGAAACAAAACCACAACGAATGTGCGCCGTGATCAAAGCTAAAGGAGGCCCAAAACATTATGGAGACCAATTTATTTATGCATTTAACTGTGATTTACAGTTAATATACACGGAACTTCTGTTATGAACTGATTGTAAAATTACAGTTAAAATAACTGGCATAAAAGGTGTGAGTTTATAACAGCATATTCACACACCCACAAGCTTCACAAAACAGCGGCATTCCGCGTTTTCACTTCATGGTCAGTCCTGACAATTTGACAAGTTCCAAATCACTTCTCAGCCCTGAACTGTGGCAATAACGTATGGATTGGTGGTGGGTTGCATCCCAAAACTCATTTTTATCAATTGATGGGCACATTTAATTTTTCGCGACTTCGTCTGCCCGTTCACCATATTTTCCTTTACTTTATTGCTCATTTGCAGTTGCCGCACGGTAGTTGCAGAATTCAAAGACTAAAGGTTTTACAAACTAAAACTTTCTGATGAGTGCATTGCGGTCTAATATGAATCGAACACAACAGCTAATCTTACTGATCGAGGACGTCAACGCAGGTGAAGATTCATTGCCTGTATACATTGCCAGCCCGCCAAAAGAGTTTATGAGAAACGAAACTGAAACCGCTAGTTTGCCGAATACATTTATTTAAAAAAAATACATTCACGAATGAGTGCACCCCAAATACTTACGTGCAACATGTCACAAATTAACCGACAACACACGATTGCATAATTACAAAATATCAGGAGTCAATAGGATGTGCAAACTGAGTTAGATTCGACACGACGGGTCCCATCTTTCTCAATCGGATAGATGTCCGATCTTGGCTGGTTATTGGCTCTACGGTTCGCTAGAAGTATCGCCCCCGGTTGTAATATTCGATACCACAAGACATGAAGTAGAAGATGAATTTCTTTTTCTCTTACCTTGCTTAGGGGAATGTTTCCTGCAGGTTGCCCTGCCATTTTCAGGGAGGTGTGAGACAGACTTCTCCAACTGCCACCCACAGACCAGAACTGTCGTCGATGCTCTTCCCGTGCGTTGATTCAATCTCTCTGGTTCATTAATCAGCCGACGGTTGTATTCTGTACTGCATATTTTACACGTCACACAATATCCCTCGGATGTAGCCTACGCACAGGATACTGTATGGAGAAGGTGAGTAGTAGTGATAGTCGGTTTTTATTCGTGCCTCGCAGTTATTTACAGACTGAAATCACACACCAATTTACATCCAAGCAATGGGCGATATCAAACTATCAAAAAGATTTACTGAATATAAAATAATTAGCTGACTTTCCCACTCAAATGTTTCGGGTTTTTTTTTTTCACCTCATAATCCAACCATCTCAAAAATCTGTTAATTATCGTAGATTACAGCGAAAACGAATGCAGGCTGCCTGCGTGGTGACATCAGTGGCTGAAGTTCATGAAACTGTATGAGGCTACCCCGTGTGGGAGTCGTTATGTGTTTGTCTCCGTGTGTGTTCATCTGTGGACAGCCTACAGGCCGCAGTTTTGGTCGGATCGTTTTCATATTTTACAGGTAATAGTCCAAGTGAGAAGTGATTCGTTTTATGGTACAGACCCGGATCAAACAGTGGATTCTGGATCACTTTGAAAATTTCCTTAACATTGGGAGATAGGGCAAATTTAGACATTTTCTTTAATAACTCCATCAAAAACAAAATTAATCACTTGAACATCAACACACTAACGCCCTCCAGGGAGGGCAACTACCATGAGTAGTTTGATCTGGATCCAGATTCGGATCTGACAGATAAAAAACCTCTAAAATATCGGACATATTTGAAGGTCGTGGGCGCAGACAGGGCATGTGGCCTCCGGACACACCCTCTAGTTTCTTTGTAAGATTAGCTTATTCAAATGGGTTCATCACCAGTGTTGCTCTCAATCCGAGGGTACACAATAACCAACTTGAAATAGCGATGTTGGTCGTACAAAATATTCCCCTGAGCCTGGGGACACTGGCCAGGTCGTTCAGTTGAATCGGACTCTTCAGTGGCGGTGTAGCTTAATGATAGATTGATTGATCAGCGTCTGAAGAGCTCCTGGTTCAAGCTCCTGGTGAGGCTTGGGATTCTGATTTGGGAGGAATTCTGTTGTTGGACCTTTGAGCAAGACCTCTCACCCCAGACATGCTCCACGGGTTTCAACACAGTCCCTCTCTATTCCTCCTCACATGCAACTGCTCTATCCGGCATTTTCCCCAGGCCTTCGTTGAAAAAGAGAGCACATTCTGAATGGAACTTTCCTGTTAAACAAGCAAGAAATACTCACATCCCCCGCAACGGATGTGGCACTCTGGCCTGGAAAATAAACAGATAGATGGTAGTATTAAAAGCCACATGTACACAACAAGATGTATCTATTTTATAGGTTTGGGAGAAAAATGTTGAACGGTGAATAAGTTTTGGCTCGGAGAAGAAACCTGATGGACGGAGATGCAGAAGGACAGCATTCATCCCTATATCTCCCTTTCTCTTCACGGTGGGGATGATAAAGGCTATTAGTGAAAGTCAAACCCTCAACCTAAAGTAAATAGCACAACTGTCAGCTCTGGAGTCACTGAAATGTGCTCATCACTCCAAAGTGCTCAATCATTAATCCTCTGGGGTGGAAAGAATTCAAATGAAGCAATGTCCCATTTGATAAAAATATACTTCTAAAAATCTGTGGCAAGGCTTTTATTCTAAAACTTAAGATTTTGCTGGAGATGCCAAAATATAAGAAGAGTTTGAATGAAACCCACTGAATACTGTTATGGCCCCACAATTTGTTATTACATTTACGACAGCAAGGGATGGCAGACACAACTTTAAAAACTTCAACAGATTTAATTAAACAAAGGCAACTAACAACAAACTACTCTACTGACCAAGATTGTTAAATACAGGATCAAAAATATTTACAGTCCCTTTGGTGGGGTTGCTTGGTGATGTCCTGGGTGAGGAAAATACTCCAACACAGGCAAAAATCCACTAAAAACTTCACCGAAACTTCACTGGTCTTGAACAGAATGACAGGTCTGGTCACATGTATCCTTCTCCGTGCAATTTCTCCTACTACTCCACTCCCTCAGTATTCCTCCTTATATACTCTTTTGCAGACCACTCCCACATTTAGACCTCTTTTTTTTTAATTCTCTGGGACTTGTCCCAGACATGCCCAAGACATGCCCAAACCTAGCTCCAGTCTGGGCTTAACATAAGAAAGGTCAATACTGCCATCTAGTGGCTTCTTTCGCATTACACCACTGTGGTGGGAAAATAATCTTAAAATACTGCAAAAATCAAAGTATTACTATAATCACACTTTCCAGAATGACAATATCGGTCCGCCTGGTCCCATTACCTGAGCCTGTGCATCTGAGTGTTCTGGAACCATCCATGTCCTCAGATAACTTACTAAACTTTAGGTGAACCCAAGGTTTCGGGGACCAAGGTGGGGTCTTCGAGTGTCTCTGGCGGCCGAAAATGAAGGGACACTATTATGTCATGACAAACCTATTACTAAGGGCAGGGGGTCGCTATGGGACAGTGTACCAATCAGAGTCAATAATATTGGATAAGGTAGAAGGAGTCACGTTTAATCCCACCTATAGGAACATGCCAAAAGGCCAGCCAAATTGAGGGTTCGGACGGTCGGAGGGCAGTCGGCGTGGGCTGACTGATGAAGAGTGGATGCTGTGTGGTTTGTGCAGACCAGCCTGGGTGTCTTTGTGTTTCATCTGGATGGATTTACAATAAACCCAATTCAGACTCATCAGACTCTGGAGGATGGACCTGTTTTCTGCAGATAGATTTGCATGGGTCAGTGGAACCCTTCATCCACTTGCGCAGACAAAGTTTTTTCCTACAACACTACTGTGAGAAAGCTGAAGATTAAGAGAAATTTCACCTTCCAGTGTGACAATGACCCAAAACACACATCAAAGGCAACCAAGGTGTGGCTTCAGAAGTCTGGAATTGGCCCAATCAGAGCCCAGACCTCAAACCGTTGAAAACCTGAGGAATGACTCAGAGAGCCAAACTCAGGATATCCTCTGAAAATCTAAAGGAACTTCAACTTTTTTGTAAGGTCTGAAGTTCAAACGTGCAAAGTTAACAGAACCGTGAAACCCACAGTGACTCTCTGATATAGTCGATGTAAAAAGTTCGTCAAGAAACTGTTAGTGACGGCACGAGTTCCCAACCCTCTCCTCGAGGCGCACCAGCCCAATCCTGGTATGTCTTCTGCTCCGTCTCAATCTTAATTAAATTAATCAAATCCATGATCAGTTGATCAGCTGTGGTCAACTCCTTAACTCCTTCATTTCACCTGAGTTTTCTCGTAAGTAGGTTCTTGGTGAGAAAAAGCTTTTCTGCAATGTTATGTTTTCAGCATTACATCGAATGGAAAATGTCTAGATTTCATACATCATTTTATACACATTTCCCTGTAATTCAACAGGACGTACTTCAGAATTGTTGAAAACCTTGGAATCTCCTCTAGAATGTAAAATACACCTGACGTCCCACAGGCCTGAATACAGCAGCTGCATGTGATGGACCCACATATGGCTCTGGAGGTGTTATGGTGTTAATGAGGAACATACATACACCTGAATCTGGCAGCTGAACCCCGAGGGAACGGCAGGGAACCACTGAGTTAGAGAGTGAGTAACTTATGCAACAAATCTGTTGTACACTTGTAATTTCAATTTTACAAGATAATTTACATTTGTTTTTATCGTCATTTGAGTTAGATGATCCCATGAAAGTAGAAAAAAACTGACATTTGTGTTGCTATTTCTGGCTTTAAATTTCAAAAACCTGCCATTTTGACATAGATATGAAACTTTATGCGCATTACAGATTGCAGAGGAAAATAAACAAATTGGTAAGCAAGAGAATAAAGTATACTGATCCACCTACAGCCACGGAGGGACAGAAATGCATTTCATGCAATTCAATATTATTTTAAAAATTCAACCTTTTAGCTTGGCACCCTCCTGGAAAAGAAATGTGATGGTATTTTAAGCAAACAATGACATTCTGCTATGCCAAAAACACATTTCAGAAGATTAAATTCAGGTAAAGGGGCCGACTCAATAAGATTAGCAGTGCCTCATTGATATCATGGCAACATTATTTTATAAAATCTTGAGGCAGGCATCCTGCATAGCAGACCTTCCTCTCTCAAATAAAGAAAATGAAAGATGCTATATGCAGCTTTCTGAAGTGCCTTGTCAATACTGACTTTAGCGGCAGTTCAGTAAACTGCAGTCAGCATCCTGTTGGTCGCACCCGCACTCACACTCAAAACTGAACGTGATGGATGAGGTAGTTAGCTAAGAATAGTTATACTGTTATTATAGTTTGAAAAATATTGTTTTTTTTGTTTTTAGGAACATTGGCTTTATAAAGTGTAATAACATTAGTCAACACAAAAAGAAAGTAACATTGAGGAAATCCATTCTTGCTACCGTAGCAAAATACATTGACTGCATTTATATGATACTTCAGCCTTCGTTGGCTAACCAGCGTTAACAACTGCTCTTTGTCTCGCGTTTACAGAGAGGGTCAGTGATGTCAGCATTTTGACGTCGTTAGTGCAATAAGACTAACGGTCAGTGAGGCACAGCGAATATTATAAGAAGAATGTGTAGGTAAACTTCATTTTTGACTTGTTTTCAGCACAACACTTATTTCACTGAATAGATTCCCTCATGTTTCAGCATAATCGAACAGAACTTTTATCGTCGGCTAATGCTAATGTACTGAATGGGTCTGGTAGTGGGTGCAGACGAGCTTATCTTGGGCAGCAGGATAACCTGGCAGGTTGCTTGACTAGAAACCGAAGGGTTTATAGTTTCAGGGGCTTGAAATTCTGACTTGATCTGGAGAGATGAAGTTGGGAGGAACTGGGCTGTTGGGCTCTTCAGGAAGGCTTTCCACCCTAAAATTACTCCAAGAGCCCCGTCTGTGCTCAATCACTACTGTTCTAACTGGATTTTACTCCCAGGGCATCCTTGAAAAAGAGATACATGCTCTCAGGGGAATCTCCGTGATTAAATAAAGGCTAAAAACAACCTAAACCATCGTCAGTCATAAGCAGATAGGAGTGGAATGAGTAACGTCAGACTCTAGATAACGCCTATAAAATGTTCACAGAACGCAGCGTAGCAAATTCTAAAGAACAGACATGTTAATATCCCTGAAAAAAGTTAATATGTACATCCTTGCAATTTACCTTGCAAATCATTTAAAATTACCAGTTTATTTCATTGTCCCGGTCAGCAGTCATTTGATGACGTTAGCAGGGCTATAGGCAGTTAAAGCGCTTAAGCACATAATCATCCCTTTGCTTTGCATTTTTACTGAAAATTCAGCCTGATACCTCCACATGTAAATCAGTCCACAGGCTATAATAGGCAACCGAGAAATGTCTCATTTTTGAAGTTAGACTACAGTCTGTTCACACATCGACAATAGAAAATGAGTAATACATGTAAAAATAAGTTGTACATTAGACCTTTAAGCACAGTATTTAATGGCGTGGTGGAGATGGTTACTACTGCACAGCTCTCTCAAGTGGTAAGCAGGGGAAGTGGAGGTACGGTGGCACATCTATTCGGCTCCTGAACGAGAAATGCCCTCCAGGTACTGGTCCAGCATCTCTTCGATGACGGTGCTCTCGTAGTTCACCTGGTCCAGGTCCAGCTCTGGTATCAGCATCAACAGGAGACGGCTCACACTCAGTCGCAAACCTTTCAGCCTTTTGACAGAGAACATGTTTAAGAAAACGCACCAGTTAACCAGCCTGCAATCACAGCCTGCTTTCACACTGACCTACAATTCTTAACTGATGGCCTAGTGCGTAGTGCGAAGGGTTACTAAGGGCGCTTTCACACTAGGTACGATTGTTCCATACCGTGCCCCAGTGCCATTGTTACCCCTCCCCCTGCTGGTCAGCCTTCAGACTGGTAATGCCGTACCTTACTAGAGTACACTTGCGTATTTCAAAGTTCTGATACAGTAGGTGGCAGTATGCAATTTGATGGTTTTAAATAGGGAAGTGTACACAAAGAGGAAGAATGAATTTGCTTGACAGTGCTGTAGGACAGTGTTTCCCAAACCTCTCCTGGCGTACCCCGTGTCCTGCATGCTTTAGATTTCTCCCTGCTCCAGCACAGGTGATTCAAATGATCAGGTCATAATTATCCCCAGAAGCTGCTTGATAATAAGTGAATTATTGAACTGACGCCCTCCTGAGTCCCAGTAAAGCACCTAAGCCACTACGCTAATGGCTGCCTCAAGACCCCGACTCTCACCTTTCGGCCGCTGATGATCCAGGCTGGCTGGGACCGGCCCCTGCACTCTGTGCCGGCCTGGGGCTAACGGTACTGCTCCCAGCCCCCCTCAGATCCTCCAGCTCCCTCCTCTGCTCCTCACACTGACAGAAGAGACCACAGATCAGAAAGAGCTGTAATACCTTCAGGGATCACCTAACATGCCGGTAAATACCCTAATGTTAATGCTGAAGGTCTATACTTCTGCCTCATTCTTGTTTTATTGTGCAGTGTCCTGCTGTGCTAAAATAACAACTGTGACTGTCCCAATACTTCTTGCCATCAAACTATCCCTCAAAATCCTCTGAAACGTCACACAACAGACAAATTTAAGACAACACTCATGAAATAGTCAGCAAAAGACAAAAATAGACTCTTAAAAAAATGATCATGTTGCAAGGTTGCATCTAAGAGCCAGCGTTAGGCTACATGTCTGACTACTGGCCTTTAGAAGGTGAGCAATATTATGAGACACCCCTCTTGTTTAAGGCTTTACGGACTCCCTGCAGAAAGCACTCCCAGCTGTCCACAGCTCCCATCTGGCTGGTAATATTGGGCTCTGGCAAACTGGTATCTCACCTTGCTTCTTTGCTGGTCCATCTCGTCTTTGAAGCGGCTGAGATCCTTAAAGATGGAGTCCCACTGCATGGTGAGGTCGTCCTCCCCTGTGGACACATGGTCTCTAGGCTCTGGCTTCACCTGGCCGGCTCTCATTTGCAGCAGCTCCTGCTTTAGCTGGTTTACTTTTGCCGTGTACTGCTCTCTCTCTCGAACACTTGTCTCCACCTGATCCCCGCCATGGTTTCTTTCTTGATTGGCTGCCTCCAACTGCGCCCTGTACCGATCTCTTTCTTGATTGGCTGCCTCCAACTGCACCCTGTACCGATCTCTTTCTTGATTGGCTGCCTCCAACTGCGCCCTGTACTGATCCCTCTCTTGATTGGCTGCCTCCAACTGCGCCCTGTACTGCTCTCTTTCTTGATTGGCTGCTTCCAACTGCGTACTGTACTGATCTCTTTCTTGATTGGCTGCCTCCATCTGACCCCTGTTCTGCTCTCTCTCCTGTGTTGCTTCCTCCAGCTGCTGCCTGCACTGGTCCAACTCCAGGAGGGGGCGCTCTACTCCATTTGAAGCTTCCTCTTGTCTCTGGGTCTGCTCCAAACAGTTGGGCTGATCCTCTGAGGGCTCCTCCTTCAGTAGGACTACTCTCTCTGTTTGTGTGGCAACAGATGCTGACTGCTGCACAGCTGATGTTGGGTCAGTGGCTGTGACCCTGGGGCTGGTTTCCATGGGCCCTTCAGGGACAGCGCCATCACTGAGCTGCTGGTCTCTCCCCTGGACACTGATTGGTGCGGTCGCTTCAGTCTGAACAACTGGAGCTCCAGCATCATCCATAATCTGGTCAACTGGGGCAACATTCGACACCGTCGGGCGTGATGCTGGAAACTCCTCAGTGTCGGTCAATAGTGATGAACTGACATCGTCTGCTTTTGCCCTTTTTGCCCGCATGCTCCTTGGGGTTGAAAACAATGACCTCTTGCTCCTAAAAGAAGGAGTAGAGTAATTTAACATAGCCTTCATAAATGCTGTAAGACATGTTGGCATATGAGATTAAATTACGTAACACAAGATAAGTCCATTTCATTATGACCCCTCGGAATGGACTAGACTTCAGATTAACCTTAATTTTGATACGCTCATCCCATTGGTTGGTTTAGGACTTCAGTACGGTGGCCGACAGGGGCAAACACACTGCAACGGCCCAAAACATCTTCAAACAGACAAACACGCAGCAAAAACAGAAACGATTCAAACTCAAGAACAGCCAAACCACAAAAGTAAATGCAAGAGAAAAAGCTGCACTTAGACGCCGTCACAACGGAAGTACTCCAAGCTGCATGGAGACATCTTTGATTTTTTTCCAAGGGAGGCTATGTCTAAACAGGAGACGTTAGACTATTTACCAATACTTACCTGAAAAAAATTAAACTGCTGCAAACAGTTGACTATTAGACATATGGTCAACTGCAGCTTTAATGTAAGTACATCCACATTGTCATGCAGATGATGGTTAAACAGCTTTAGATTTCAATTAATGAGTGGACCAAATGCATAACTTTTTTATCACATAACTGCGGTACTCCTCCCATAGCCTAGCTCATGACATATTTTTGATATTACCCAAGGGTATCCTCACTTTTGCGAAAATGTCATTGGCTGAGATCGTGGGGGAAAAAATTGCTCTGCGTTACAACACGCTGTTAATGTTTAGCTAAACTGAATACTAAGTGTAACGTTGTCATGGTTTGTGTATGTGCTTTTTGCTTTCTTTGTTTCTCTCGTCCCTGACGACATCGTTTTCATTCCCCATCGGATTTTTTACCCAGCTGGCTGATTATCCCTCGGCGGTCCTTCCTCGGAGTCTATTTAAGTCGGAGGTTGCCACGCCTCCCTTCGGCTCGAGAAGTCTTTAGTCAGGGTTTGCCAGTATATATATTACCTTTATTTCTGGGAAGCTTTGCTTCTTTAGGTTTTTTTTTGGCACAATTGTCTGGCGCCTTGTTAGTTTCTTGTTTTTTTTGTTGTTTTGAGATTTGTTTCCCTCTGTTGTTGCTCGCTTCGTTTCTGGCACTGAAGTCTTTCGTTTATTCAGAAACGCGAGCTCCTTTCCCTTCCTATTTTCGCTCTATCACTCTCAGCTGCGCTGGCTCCGTCAATCGCCTGCCGCGGCATCTGAAACTCCACTTAAACCAGCCTTTACAAACGTAAGCTGAATCAGTATGGCTTAGCTCCGCAGCGAGCCAGCTAAGTACTATTTTCATAATGAAGTTATTGTTACTGGGCTGCAGTCATGGACAAAAGTATTGGCACCCCAGGAATTTTTCCAGAAAATACACCATTTCTCCCAGAAATTGTTGCAATTACAAACGTTTTTGGTATACACACGTTTATTTCCTTTATGTGCATTGGAACAACACGAAAAAGCCAAATTTGGCATCATTTTACACAAAACTCATTATCATTTTATTTCAAGCATGTGATGCTCGTTTAAACTCGCCTGTGGCAAGTAACAGGTGCTGGCAATATAGAAATCACACCTGAAACCCGTTAGAATGTAGAAAAGTTGAGTCAACCCTTGTGTTGTGTAACTGTGTGTGAAGAGCCAAGAATTGTCTGAGGACTTAAGAAGCAAAACTTTGGAAAAATATGAACAATCTCAAGGTTACGAGACCATCAGCAGAGATGTTGAAGTTTCTTTGCCCACTGTGCGCAGTATATGGTGTGGAGATGTCTTGTATTTTTTTTGGATTTTTTTGTTATGTAGACCAATTTGGAAACCACCCTCATTGTTTGGCTGAACTTGTCACCCACTATAAATAAAGATTATTGAATTGAGTTTACTGGTCTTCATAGGAAATTGTTCAATATTTTAAAACAATGCATTAATTTTTAAATCATCATTCCATCACAGCTTATTTTACTGCAGTTTCCTGCGACATTACTGCGACTGTAGCGCAGTAATGCACTTATACAGTATTTCACTGTTGTCCCCAGCTCAGTTTTACCTTGGAGTTGCATGGGCAGAGGGATCCCTGTGTTTCACCCCTGTAAATGGAAGAAAGGAGTGAGTATGACTTCCTCTCTACTGCTGATGCTTTTATCTTTTTGTTCAATGCTATATAAATATATATGTCCCCACTCACTGATGAGGGAAATGACCTTGATAATCTTGGCGCATTAGCGAGTGTCATGCAGGGTGATGTGAAAGAGAATGAAGGCTGTCCTGTCCGGGTTGACCCACAGACGGACAACAGTGGCACAAGTAACAGAAAATTTAAATAATGGCGTTGAATAAAATTAGTCTAATAACACAGCGCATCAAACCCACCGGTCTATGGGGCGAGGTCGCCACAGATCAGTCCCCACGCTGACCCTCGTGCGCAGCTGAAAGCCCCTCCTTTGGAGCAATGAAAGGAGGTCCAATGGGTTTTCCTGTCGTTTATATAAAGCTCATCGGCCGGGTAGGTGTGCACCTCCTACCTGAGCTGCTCGCACCAGATCTACTGCGACGAGAGCTGCAAGTGCCTTCCTGCTGTGATTCTGAACCACTGTGACAAGGGCTTGAGGGCGTAGCTGCAGTGCTGGATGTCGATGCACCGTCCTCTGCTGTCTGTCGTGTTCGTCAGACATAACATCATGTCATTATTTAACACATGGACTGATCCTTAGATGATTAATCTTGTGAACTTTGGAACAAAGCAAATCCCTTCCAATACCATTTTAGTTCATTCCCTAAAGGAGGTAAGAGTGACATCACTTGAGCTCAATACTAAAGGATAATACTGGTGTACTTGCTGATTACAGACTATTGACTGTCAACGTGGGGGCAGTTTGGGAGAGGTTACAATCTCATAATACGCCTTTATGTAACCGCTATTTGTAAAGATGTAATTCTGAACTTTTAAACATCAGAGGCAAAGTCCAATTTATTATTAAAATCAGTAATTCAACATCATCAGCAGATAAACAAATGTTTGCCACATTTCCCTGGACATTTTGCAGTATAACAATCCTCAAATGCCCTTTCACAGCCCGGCCTCATGGGGCAGCCACCAGCCAGCCATGACCCCCGCCCCCCATTACACAGTTGCTATTTTCTGCAGGGACTTGGGCAGAACTGAGGTATCCAGGCGAGTTTTTAGTATCACCGTTTTCCTGTCCTTGTTCTCTCGTTTCCTGCCTGAGGTCCTGCATCTTTGGTGACCTTTCAGTCTGTTAAATGTGCATTAAAGGAGGGAGGAAACCAAAAGATTTCTTGAAAGGGAAGACGGGTTTGAATGAGTGGCGTTTAAACAACAGATTCAGGGCTACTGCTCCCAACTTACACTGTAACTGCAGGGCCTGTGACTGATATCGCTAAGTACTGACCTCTGAAAGGGCGAGGATATTCCATCAGTGTCAATAACTCACATTTCCTCTATTAACTTCTTTTATCATTACCTCCACTCAACCTTTTCTTCCTTCTCAGACCAAGGAAAGGAGGCAAGGAAGGAAGCAAAGGATGAGGGGAAAATGAAGCCATTGGAAAAACCCCATAGTTCCTCTGAGTGGAGTTCTGAAGTGTTGATGTTTTTGCTCTCTCTCACTCTCACACACACACACACACACACACACACACACACAAATATGCACGCTCATACACACATGCACACATACACAAATGTGGATGCACACACTCACATAAACATACTAGAAAAGCACTCAGAGCACAGATCTCCGCCAGGGGGCAGCAAAACCCCAAAGCACGGCGATTGGAACTCCGGCCCATTGGAATGACTTGAAATCTTGAACTTTGGCGTATATCTCAGCTGTACTTTGGCCTAGATATGCCAAAATTTAATCACCTGTTCCTTGACTTAATACCCACCTTCTCTGAAAATTTCATCAAAATCAGTGCAAATTCTTTTTGAGCTATCTGGCTAACTAACAAACAAACAAACAAACAAATGCTGCCTAAAACATAGCCTCCTTGGCGGAGGTTAATTTGTAAAGTCGCACCATTACTAATTACCACTAATTAAATCTCAGCAATCGCCCTGTTCTAGTTTCCGCCTCTTGCTTTGCTTTCCCTGCCTCTTCCTGCGTTTCCGCGAGATCTCTCGCACATGCTTCATTGCTATCCTGCACTCCTTGGCTGTGTTCGAAATCGTCAACTCATTCACTCACTCCCTATCCCCTACATCGTGTATATGATATAGTGCACTACATGGGGAATGACCAAAGGAGATTTCGGACACTACACGGGAATTTTCTGAACATAATTGCGTTAGCAAATGTGCTAGATATTCCTGTGATGAAAGTGGACGTGCCGAGCATCATGTAAACAAACCGGACGCGATATTGTTTTCCATACAGTTAATGCGTCGCTGTTCTGAAATTCTGGTCCCCCCCACTTGACTTTCGTCCCTTACTGCACATCATTTTGGGTCATGATTATGCCGCCGAAATAAGGCTATAGTTTGAGTCTACCTAGTCTATAGTTGGCTACCTAGCTAGCAATAATATAGCTAGCAAGCAAAAGTGATATCGAACTGCGTCATAACTGGCACTCCAATGTATTTATCTACATGGCCAAGTGGCTAGCCAGCTAAATAGGCTACAGTTCGCTCACAATGGAACACTCGCGAGTGAGCTATTTGGCTAGCTAGCTAGCAAGATAAAGAGACATCGATAACTATAATGTGACATCGATAACTATAATGTTATAGTTAGCATGCCAATCTATTTCACATTCTAAAGTCGCTTTAAGACCGGAAGCGAAACAAATTTTTCGCACGACAGATTACATTCAAAGTCAATGCAAAAACGCGAATACTCGCGAAAACACGTGTATTTGCATCTTTGCATTGACCTTCAATGCAATCTGTCGTGTGAAAAATTCGTTTTCACGTCCGGTGTGAAAGCAGCTTTGCGAGAACATTTGAGAATGTATTTCTGGAGGGCGAAGCCACCTTGCTCTTCAAATTCTTCTTCAGTGGAAAACACGACCGCAGTGCATTGTGGTATATGGCACTACAATGTAGTGTACATCACTTGCTCACTCGATTCCGGTGTGCACTGTGGGTATTTTTTAGTCCACTATATAGTGAATGAAAAGAATACAAATAACACTACAAAATGGCGGACACACTCTAAAGTGCACTACATCCGTGATCGGGGACGAATTTGAACACAGCTCTTATCTGTGCACTTACAACTCCTTGACCGGAGCTGTTTATCTGTCATCGGTGGTCTGCGTAGATCCTGTCCGTGTCTTGGCTTTTGCCAAATTTTTTTGTGGTTCCCCATGTGTGCTTACCTCTGTAATTAGTTCTTATCCAATTCACCTCTTTCCTGCATAGCATGTGACTTCCCTCTTGTTTATTTAAAGTCTTCACTGCAGATCATTCTGTTATGGCCCAAATCTGTTATGACACATCGGACAGCAAGGGGTGACAGACAAAATTCTAAAACTTTAACAGATTAAAAAAACAAACTCTGACCAAGATTGGAATAACAAAAATGAGATAGTTACAGTCCCTTGAGATGGGGTCGTTGCGATGTCTTGGGACAGGAAAATGCTCTGACACAGACAAAAATCCACACTTACTGTTAGCACTTTTACTTGTCTCCTAGGAGGTCTGCACTTTTGTACTGTTCTTATGCACTTTTGTACGTCGCTCTGGATAAGAGCGTCTGCTAAGTACCTGTAATGTAATGACAATGTAATGACAAAAAACTTCACAGGTCTTGAAAAGAGCGACAGGTCTGGTCAAATGTATCCTTCTACTTGCAATTTCTCAGACTACTTTACTCTCTCGCTTTTTCTCCTTCTATACTCTTTTGCAGCCCCCTCCTACCTTTTAGACTTTTCCATTCTCTGGGACTTCCCCTCTCAGGCATGCCCAGGACATGCCCAAAACTGACTGAGCTTAACAAAAAAAAAAGGTCAATACTGCCATCTAGTGGCTGTTTTTCCACATTACAATTCTCTGTCAGAATGTTGATCAGTATTCATTTGTGCAGAGCTCCTTGTATGCCTTTTATTTATTGCTTCTTCACAACTGTTTTGCCCCACCTTGAGATTGCCTGGCCCTTCTATTCCTCTTGTCTTTTTGGATTTTGACCTGATTTTATACGACCACGATTTATGTTTTGGATGTCCTGTGTATGACCTACCGTTCTGGATTTCGACTACGATTTTTGGCTTACTGTCTATGTACCGTTGCACATCTGCCTTACTGGATATTTTCCTTTCCTTTTTGGATATTTGTTTTTTGGCTTGGCAATTCTTGTGTTTTCTGGTCCCGAACAATTTTACAATAGAGGTTTTCAATTTTTGGAATTCCCGTTCTCAAGTGCTTCCTGAACGCACCGTCACAGGCAGTGCATAAATGTGCAGAACATCGAACTTCATTTAGCTCAGCAGATGGGCAATGGGTGGGGGTCCGGCTGGACAACAAACTTATCACAATTTTAGGCACAATTTAAAAACTGCCACCATGGGTCGTAAAGATGGGCTTAGTTCTTTTCTATGGCTCTCCACTGATGCGGTCTTGAACGTGAACCAATCAAATGTCAGAGGGCATCTGAAATGGTTTTTAGGAAGGAAGTTGTGTTTTGAGGTCAGCTGATTACCAGCAGGGCTGGACAATTTCCATCACCTTTTAAGACATAATTACCCTACCCTAAATCTATTCTAATGTACTTTGCCTAGTTAACAATTAAACAGTTAAATAAGGCAACGGATCAATCAAACCCAATATTTAGCTTGTCATGATGAAAAGAAGCATGCCTGGCTAGGCTACTGTGTTAGATTGAAAGAATGCCAGCAATCTGAGTAAATAGCAAAAAATCCTCAGAATTCAAGCTCACTTTCTTTTTTCTCACGCATGTTGCATTTTTGCCTATTATTAAAGAAATTCATTTTCAGATGGCCCTGGATTTTGAGCGTCAAAAAATATACCCGAGGTGGAAAACATTTAAAGTGGCTGAAAGTAAGCCCCTAAAATCTAGTGAGCACATTCAGGTAAATTTGTGCTTTTCCATGGCCATTTAAATTTCAAAAAGCGTCAAACAAAAATGCCATCTAAATTAATTTGACTATCTATTGATTCAAATTTGTAATAGAGAGAATCAACTGTTCAATAGCTACTTGGGAAAGTAAATGTGATCTGGGTGAGAGCAATTGCTGGTGATGATTCTGCAGACCTTCACGTTGCTCTGTTAAATACATCGCTGAGAAATACTGACGACTTTGAAGTTCTTATTTGGAAGCATTTCATAAGGACTTTGGTGTTTGGAAGCCCTTAGTTCAAGTCCAGGTAGTGGTAAACAAAAGGAGCAAACTGTTGGCCCAAGGCGGGAGTTATCACTATTGTCCATAAAATTATTGTGATGAATTTATCATCCAGCCCGAGGTGGGGGGTTAGGAGTCAAAGACTGTTTTAATCTCTGTGGCCTTTTTTTGGGAGACATTTTGGACCCAGGGAGAGTTTACAAGGAGATATTAACATTTCTGTCCCCCGTCATGAAGTGGTGCGGCTAGATATAGGATTGGATTCCGTCCATCCGTCCGCCCTTCTTTCTGTTAGACTTTTGATGAAGACAAGACACCTCAAAAACTATGGCAGTTACGGGGGTCAAAATTTTTATGCTTATTGAGCTAACCTTGATCTACCTTGAGTTCGAAAATGGATGTTGAACAGCATTTATTTACGGAGTTATGGTCCTTGATCGTGGCGGAGGACCATGGCGAATCCAGTCTGGTTACCTGTACTCCTCTGTGTCATCGAAGTCCTGCTTGTTGTGTGTTGGCTTGAGGAAGTCGCACTCAATAATGCCGATGATCCCCACGCCCTTCGGAACAGACTGAGCGGAGACACAGAAACTCATCAAACAGAACAGGAGATCCACAGCACTATAATATAGACTTCTAATTTTAACCTAAAATAAATTAATAAAGACCCCTCCTCACCCGACACTGGCAGCCGACGCGTTCGTAAGCCTTAATGAGCCGCTTTTTGTAATACAGCATGATGCCAGAGTTCTTGTTTCCTGGGTCATAACCAAAGGTTATAGGGATGTGTTTTCTCTTGCTCTGGAGAAGATGTTCAGGGAGAAAACATGGAAAGATGGAGGCCAAGAGAACTTAATCCTACAGCCTCCTGTATGTACCTAACGATGGAACATTAATGAGCCTGTATCTTATGTACATGGGCCTCACATGCTTACATATTCATAAAGCATGATATATGTCAAATAAATTTATTGTGTTGGCAGTTGCATGGCATTCATGCGACTTGACTCCGGGACAATGAGGCGATGAATTGACTTTATCATAATAAATTAACATAATAATTATGTTCATGTTTTAGTGATTTACACAGACTAACCAAATCTAATGCTTATTTTAATTTAGCATCAAACATTTTTACATAAAAAAGCAGATTTATAGTCCCACTGAATAAATCAACTATCGATTAACTGTTTCATCACATACACTGGATAACTATACAGGGACACAACATGTAAAAATAACTGAGGGTTTCCTGAACTATACAGCAAAGTGCAAAGTCATAAAAAAAAGGATACCAGGAACTGTGGTGTGTATCGGTCCTTGCGGGTGTGGGCCAGACTTTTGGAGACCAGCTGGCTCTGTATCCGCTTTCCCCTGATGATGATCTGCATTCGGGGCTTCAGGTAGAGGATGCTGCAGTAAGCCTGAGGGTTTCCCAGAGGAGCAAAGAGAAAAACAGTATCAGGGTGAAACGCCCACAGAGAGGGAAGAGGTCAGTAAAATCACAGCAAGCTCTGTACTGTCATTCTGTTTGGCTGACATGCTCAGGGAATAGGCCTTGAGATGAATGAAGTCTGAATTTTGGTAGCTTAGTTGTAGCACCGATGGAGAAGAGCAGGATGAGGATGAGAATGAGTCAGAGGTGAATCGTTAGCAGCTGGTGTAGCTTGAATGACTGTAGGAAGACTTGATTACCTATAGAAATGAATTTGGGCCTCCATGTAAGAGGCAAAACTGGTTCTAACTTAGTCATTTAATCCCCCAGCTCACACACATCTTCCTAATTTTCTTTCAGAAACAACATGAGTCATTTGAGAGATTACTAGCAAAGAATACCTGAATTCTCAGTTAAAAATACAACAGTGTGAAACTCATGCTCCATTTGAAAAACCTTTAATTCAGGGTTGAAATGCAGTTGGGGCGATTCTTTTCTATTTACACATGGAGTGGAGAAAATATCACAAGCATCTCTGAAATATGGTTTTAGCTTTAAAATCTCTTTACTACTGTCACAGTCTGCCCTGCTGCTGTCTCTCCCTCTGCCTGGCCACACCTCTTCCACTGATGGCCACGCCCCTTCCCCTGCTGGCCTCGCCCCTTCCACTGCTGTTGCTCTCAGCTGAGTCGTTACCCAGCCAGTATATAAGCAGCTCTTGTTTCACTCACTCACTGCCAGATTGTCGTTGCAGCAGCTCTACCCTCCAGAGTTTACCTTAGGTCTAACTTCTTGGAAACGACTCTGCCTGCCTCTGACTACGTCCTCTTGTTCTTGCCCCAGTAAACCTGATTGCCTTCTGACTCTGAGTTCTGCCTGTGTGTACCTGTGTGTACCTGGTTCCTGTTCCCGCTCCACTGCCTGCCTGCATGGATATGACCTTTTCTGCCGAGTCTCAAGCCAGCCTGCCCCAGTGGTAACTCTCTCGCCTACTGCGCGGGTGGCCCAAGTTCATATCCCACCAGAGGCGCCTGCTTAATTGAGTTCTCTGAAGAGATCCACTCAAGATCCACCACCCCCGATCCTGACCTGCAGTAAGCTGCATTCTGTTTACCCCTATTTGCCCCTCTGTTTGCCCCATGCTCAGATCATTAAAAGCCAGTAAAACTTCACTTGTGTTGATTGTGTTGCATTTGGGGTCCTGCCACTCCCCGTGACAACTACAATTACAAAAGCACCTACACAGGTGATTGCTATCAATTTCAATGAAAATAGCGAGAAGTATCTGCTTAAAATAGGTAATTTACACGGTAAATCTCCAAAGTGCGACGAAAATATTATCAGACTTCAAAAGGGGCCAGACATTTGATGCCAGAATTTCTAGTGCTTTGGTCAAAAAAATCTGAAAATATGATTTAAGGGGAACTTTGCCTGTAATTATTATATCACATGTCTACAGGGTGTAATTGTGGTTTCAACAATGGGAGGGTGGCAAGGATAGATGTTGTAACACCAATGTTGACAGGGATCTCAATAAGAATAAGATACACTTTATTGAACACTGTGGGGTAATTTGTCCTCTGCAGTTAACCATCCTATTCTTAGGAGCAGCGGGCAGCCAACAGAGCAGTGCCCAGGTTCTAAAGCCAGTTCCTTAGTCATGGGTACTGAGAGGAGTTTTCTATGATGCATGGTTTTGTGGGTGGGGGAAATCGGAGAACCCAGAGGAAACCCACTCATCACAGAAAGGCCCAAGGCTGGATTCAAACCCACACTACTGCTGTGAGGCAGTAGTGCTAACCACTGCACCACTGTGTCCACCTGGAGTATCTGCAGTATTGGGGAAGGTTTGTGGGGGGGGTCTCCTTACGTCCCAATAAATTAAGCTCTTGTATGCCTGACAGCAAAAGCAGCAACCGCAAAAAAACTGTGGCCGCAAGATAAGGCTTTACTATTGGAGGAATATGGACACTTGGCGGAATAATTGCTGATCACCACAGAACTAGAGCTTTAAGGGGGTACATATACTGTACTAATATTTAATGTAATGTGGAAAAAATTGCACTAGATGGCAGTATTGACCCTTTTTTTGTTAAGCCCAGTCTGGAGCAAGGTTTGGGCATATCCTGGGCATGTCTGAGAGGGGAAGTCCCAGAGAATTGAAAAAGTCTGAAAGGTTGGAGGGGGCTACAAAAGAGTATATAAGGAGAAAAATTCTGAGAGAAAAGCAGTAGGAGAAATTGCAAGGAGAAGGATACATTTGACCAGACCTGTCACTCTTTTCAAGACCTGTGAAGCTTTTTGTGGATTTTTGCCTGTGTTGGAGCATTTCCCTGTCCCAGGACATCACCAAGCAGCCCCATCTCAAGGGACTGTAAATATTTATTTTCTTGTATATGTTAAACTTGGTCAGTAGTATAAATTGTAGGTTAGTTGCCAGTCTTTGTTTAATTAAATCTGTTTAAGTTTTAAAATTTTGTCTGTCATCCCTTGCTGTCTTATATGTCAAAACAAATTGGGGCCATAACATTAAATAAAAATTCATTTGCCTAATGATTTTGTTTTTTTCCTCTAAAGTCATCTGTAATACATATAGAATCACTACAAACTTGATTAAATTACATCTGAAGTATGTGAATAAATCATGAATAAAATGATACTTTAATGGCATATATGTCCACCTTTTATTAACTCTTTACTCCCTAGTAGCTATCTTAGACTGCTGCCCTAGCAGCCACTGACCCCTGGTGCCCTACGACAATATGGCTGGTGTAGCTTTCTTAATACTTAATATTCATTTACCAAATTTTCAGAACGTGTTCCAGTTTAATCCTTATTCACACCAAAAAATTAATTAAAATTAAATTAAATTAAATTGCCTTTTGTCCAGTTCATCACACAAACTATTTTCAAGTTTGTTTCTATTCAGTGTTTTACATAACATTGTGCTATCTGTTCATTTCTTCGGCAAATGTTTGGTATAATGAATCGTCAACGATCAAATGGAAAAAGTCAATTTTAGTTTCGTCAAGAGTTGTTACTTGTTCGGTATTCCGAACAAAATCGTCAATATCTTTAGCAGTGAGCTGATGTGTCCACATATCTGCGTCTGGTTCCTGAGCTTGATCAACGCCGCCTTTATCAGCATTGTTTTGTCGAACTCTGAACAGTCTCGCTAGGGGTACATCATCGTCACTGTCGTCTAGATCGTCTTCGAAATCACTCAGATCGATGTCTGAAGCTTCCTCTAATAACCTATCTAATATATCCTGAGCTAACTAAATCGTTTGCTGTAAAACCATCAAATTCTGACCCACTACCATCGCTAGAATCCATGTTTGTTTGTAAGAAAATCTCATTCATAAATTGCGTGAGACTTCGACCTTTATATAGTAAAATGACCAATGAAAGAACGGCATATCGTATTCGGAAGTTGTATAAAGCATTATTAGACCCTTTCTGATTGGCTGGTGTTCAAGGTTTTCCTCTGGAATGTCACATCTCGGCCAATCATGCATCGTTTCACAACAGTTAAATACCACGACTGTAGTCGGGATTCGTCGGCAGAAGCGATGTGTTTATCACGCCTGTAGTGGGACTCGCCTGCACTGTGATCTAAATTATCACGACTGTAGGCGGTATCAGGGAGTAAAGGGTTAAATCTGGTTTTGAGATTTGTGACGAACATTTCTTCACAACCAAAGCAGGTATGTCTATGAAATTCTCAGAGGCTGTAGGTTATGAAGAGGGCAATGATTTAACATTCTTAGATTTAGATTTACTAGGAAGGCATGAGATAAATAGGTTATGCATAACTAATTAGAGAGTATTTACGGAATCCTGTATGTCACTTTTTACCCCCTTGCCATAATCTTTTTTGAAAAAAAAAGGGTTTATTATGTCACAGAGCGGTTATCTCTGATAATTTTGGCAACAAAAAAAAAACAGCTTTGAAAAATATGCAATGGTTGAGGAGAAATCCTTGACAAATGATAAGTAGAAATACAATATTGTCATGGTTTGCTTTGTGCTTTTTGGTTTCTTTGTTACTCTCGTCCCTGACGATATCGTTTTCCTTCCACTTCGGATTTTTTACCCAGCTGGCTGATTACTCCTGGGAGGTCCTTCCCCGGAGTCTATTTAAGCGGGAAGTCGCCACCCCTCCTTCACTGGAGTGTTTGATATGACTTTGCTCACTTCGGCTCGATATATTTCTTATATTTTCTTTGTTTCTGAGAAGCTTAGCTTCTTTAGGTTATTTGGCACTATTGTAAGGTGCCTTGTTTAGTTTTCTCTTTAATTAAGATTTCTTTTCTATCTGGTTGCTCGCTTCATTTCTGGAACTTAAGCCTTTTGTTTATTCAGAAACGCGAGCTTGTTTCTACTCTAATTTAGCTCAATCGCTTTCAGCTGCGTCGGCTCTCTGCTTGATGCAGCTTCGCCTGCCGCGGCATCTGAAACTCCGCTCTAACCAGCCATTACAAATATGGCCGCAATGGCCTTAGCAACAGGCTATGTAATGACAAAAAAGAGAAGTGTTGCTGAGGCCATAACTTACCCAAGTTTGACTGTAACATGTAAAATAAGCATATTTAAAAATTTGTATTTTAGTATATGCACCCCTTAAGAATCACCACAGAATTGAATCAGTCCATATCTGAATTAGCCTTTGCATCATACCTTCACATTTGTGATATCAACGGCAATGTTTCTGAAGATTTGGCTGCGCCCTGTATATTTCCAAGCGCGGGGATTAGTTGATTTCATCCGCAGTGAAACTGCACCCAAGCTACATGGTAAATTTGAATTGATTATAATTGGAGGTGATACTCACGCGCAGGGAGTATGTGTACTCTGGTTCCACATCTCTCCTGGGCCCTTGAGGATCGTTTGAATCTCCTGAGTCCATGCGATGGATCTGAATGTCGTAACGATCCGTTTCTAAATCAAATTCCAGCTTCTTTTTGGGACTAAGGCACATACAACAACAAATGAACAGACATTCTGCCAATGGTGCTCTATTATCACTGCAAAAAATGAAAGATAAAAATACTTGGTATGATGAATTTACTTATTTTAAGACTGAAAAAAACTTATCTCTATCATTTTTTTTTTCTTGGTAGGACAAAACAATTTGTCCTTGATTTGAGGTAATTTTGACTAGCTTGCCAATGGGATAAGTACACTAGAAATGGTTTTTACACGTAAAAACAGATGTCTCCCCCTTCCCCCTTTTCACATTTTAGAGTTATGGTCCGTAAACGAGTCCCACCCTTCAATATGCCTAAATCCAAATTGTTGCCATGGAAACCGAAAAAATATTAAAGCTGCCAGCAGCGTCGGACGGGTCCTCGCCCTCCCGCGCATGTCGAAACGGCGCCGTCGAGCATTGTCATTCGTTGGACAGCACGAGACTGAGGAAAATGTTTTATGTAGAGTTGAGTGCAAACCCCTTGACTGAAAGAGATTTTTCTTTAGTGTAATGGAGCTATGACCCATGTGACCTGGTCAAACTTTCTGAAGCAGATTTTATCACTGCTGTGTATTGCGCAATCTTCCCCCATTCATGAACTTAGTGAAGGGAGATGAGCTATGTGATCCTACTGCCACCCGGAGGTCAGAATGTGTAGCAGCACAAAGAAAAACACTGAAAATCAATAATAATCAAGAAATTAATAAAAGCTTCTTCCAGGTAAATCGTAGAAAGCTGAAATTTCGGGAGCATGTTCACTGAAGAAAGACAAAGGTTCTATACATTGCAACTTATGGTGAATTTAGAAGTGCGTCACTCTATATTTTTCAAAATATGAATATTCATAACGTTTATATCTCAAGAAATATCAATTGTAATGGTAACACACTTGGCAGTTTGTTTGGCGACATGGAGATTATGAATTATACCAAAGGACATTTTTATATATATATATATATATATATATATCTATATATATATATATACAGTGGCGCTTGAAAGTTTGTGAACCCTTTAAAATTTTCTATATTTCTGCATAAATATGACGTAAAACATCATCAGATTTTCACACAAGTCCTATAAGTAGATAAAGAAAACCTAGTGAAACAAATGAGACAAAACTATTATACTTGGTCATTTATTTATTGAGGAAAATGATCAAATATTACATATCTGTGAGGGGCAAAAGTATGTGAACCTCTAGGATTAGTGATTAATTTGAAGGTGAAATTGGAGTCAGGTGTTTTCAATCAATGGGATGATAATTAGGTGTGAGTGGGCACCCTGTTTTATTAAAAGATCAGGGATTTATCAAATTTAGATTTTCACAACACATGTTTGTGGAAGTGTATCATGGCACGAACGAAGGAGAGTTCTGAGGACCTCAGAAAAAGCGTTGTTGATGCTCATCAGGCTGGAAAAGGTTACAAAACCATCTCTAAAGAGTTTGGACTCCACCAGTCCACAGTCAGACGGAATGTGTACAAATGTAGGAATTTCAAGACCATTATTACCCTCCCCAGGAGTGGTCGACCAACATAGATCACTCCAAGAGCAAGGTGTGTAACAGTCGGCGAGGTCACAAAGGACCCCAGGGTAACTTCTGAGCACCTGAAGGCCTCTCTCACACTGGCTAATGTTGATGTTCATGAGTCCACCATCAGGAGAACACTGAACAACAATGGTGTGCATGGCAGGGTTGCAAGGAGAAAGCCACTGCTCTCCAAAAAGAACATTGCTGCTCGTCTGCAGGTTGCTAAAGATCATGTGGACAAGCCAGAAGGCTATCGGAAAAATGTTTTGTGGACGGATGAGACCAAAATAGGACTTTTTGGCTTAAATGAGAAGCGTTATGTTTGGAGAAAGGAAAACACTGCAATCCAGCATAAGACCCTTATCCCATCTGTGAAACATGGTGGTGGTAGTATCATGTTTGGGCCTGTTTTGCTGCATCTGGGCCAGGACGGCTTGCCATCATTGATGGAACAATGAATTCTGAATTATACCTGCAAATTCGAAAGGAAAATGTCAGGACATCTGTCCATTAACTCATTCAAAAAGAGAAGGTGCATCATGCAACAATACAGTGACCCTAAGCACACAAGTCGTTCTACCAAAAATGGTTAAAGAAGAATAAAGTTAATGTTTTGGAATGGCCAAGTCAAAGTCCTGACCTTAATCCAATCGAAATGTCGTGGAAGGGCCTGAAGCGAGCAGTTCATGTGAGAAAACCCACCAACATCCCAGAGTTGAAGCTGTTCTATATGGAGGAATGGGCTAAAATTCCTCCAAGCTGATGTACAGGACTGATCAACAGTTACCGGAAATATTTAGATGCAGTTATTGCTGCACAAGGGGGTCGCACCAGGTACTGAAACCAAAGGTTCACATACTTTTGCCTCTCAGAAGTATGTAATATTGGATCATTTTCCTCAATAAATAAATGACCAACTATAATATTTTTGTCTCATTTGTTTAACTGGGTTCTCTTTATCTACTTTTAGGCCTTGTGTGAAAATCTGATGATGTTTTAGGGTATATTTATTTTTATTTATAGAAAATTCTGAAGGGTTCACAAACTTTCAAGCGCCACTGTATATATAATTATTATCCATGCCGGTACAAATGATATTCGATTAAGACAATCGGAGATCACAAAGACACAAAGAGCAGTTTTAAGTCGGCCTGCGCCCAAGCTCTAAAGTTGTCACGGTCAGTGACTTTCTCTGGTTCGTACCCGATCCGATGTAGTGATGAAATGTACAGTAGATTAGACTCGCTCAATCGCTGGTTGTCTGAGTGGTACGCAGATAATAACGTTGGTTTCGTGGACAATTGGCGAGCTTTCCGGCGAAGACCTGGTCTTTTGAGGAGGGACGGTGTTCACCCATCTCGAGAGGGCACTGCACTTCTGTCGAGAAATCTGGCCAACGACTTAAATTGTTGTAGTTGACTGCCGACAGCTAAATCTAAATTCCTGACCTTCAGCTTTGATAAACCGTTGATTAGGTCAAACCCTATAGAGACTGTGTCTGTTCCTCGAATTCCATTTAAATTAAGAAAAAAGAATCACGGAGAACATCACAAAAACTTGATTTGCATTAACACCAACTGTATCAATCACCAATAAATAAATATTCTCTCAAAATTGGTCTATTAAATATTAGATCCTTGAACTCTAAAGCAGCTCTTGTGAACGAATTAATCTCTGATTGTTATCTTGATATACTGTGTCTCACAGAAACATGGCTGAGACCAGATGAAAACTTATTGAAGCATCTCCACCTGGTTTTATATACACTTAAAACCCCCGCCTGGGCCGGAGAGGTGGGGGTGTTGCAGCTATTTACAGTAACTCCATTCACTCAGTGCCAAAACTACAGTATAAATTTGATACATTTGAGGTTTTAGCGATGAATTTTTCAGTGCTGGATACAGTTGCCGGCCCTGCCCCTGATCAGCCTTTAGCTCTGGTGACAGTCTACAGGCCCCCTGGCCTTTACTCTGCCTTTTTCAGAATTCCTTTCAGACTTAGTTTTAAGCTATGATAGAATAGTTATATTGGGCGACTTTAACCTGCACTTTGAGAGGGCAGATGATTCTCGAACATCCGCATTCACTGACATTTTGGAGTCAGTCGGCTTCGCTCAGAGTGTTGCTGGCCCAACTCATTTTCATGGTCATACTTTAGACCTGATCTTAAGCTTTGGCATTAACATTGGGCAGGTCAGGATTCACTCACATTATCCCAGTTTGTCTGACCATTTTGTTATCACATTCTGCTTACAATTGCCCCACCCTGCATTGTTAGAAACTAGGATGTACACTGGTTGTCCTTTTACTGCAACAACTTCTACAAAATTCACTGAGGTTTTCCCATCTTATTTTGAGCATCCAGTCAGTGCCTCCTCTATTGACGATACAGCAGAAAAGTTTGCTGATGCTCTCCGTTGTACCCTTAATGTAGTCGCGCCACTGAAATATAAAAAGATTACTCAGAAGAAGAGGCCAGCCCCATGGTACACTGACCAGACAAGGACACTAAAGCAAAAATCTCGTCATCTAGAACGCAAATGGCGCTCCACTAAACTCCAGGTATTCCATGGTGCTTGGAAAGAGAGTCTTGTTGCATATAAGCTGCTCTCTCTTATGCAAGGTCCTGTTACTTTTCAAATCTCATGCAGGAAAATAAAAATAATTCTCGATTTCTGTTCAAAACCGTGGCTAAGTTAACTAACAGTCATGCCGCAAGTAACCCTCAAATTCCAGTCTCTTGCAGCAGTGATGATTTTTTACATTTCTTTAATGGCAAAATTATTAGAATTAGAGAGAAGATCACTGCTTCCTTACCAGTTTGCGATGGCGTTTCTCATGATATGGAGTCTTCCACATTACACACAAACCAGTTTGAGTCCCTTTCTCCTATATCCCTGAGTGAACTAGCCAAATTAGTTGTTACTTCCAAATCATCTACTTATATCTTGGATCCCATTCCCACAGAGCTAATGAAAGAACTCCTGCCCATTCTTGGCGGCCCAATTCTTCACATAATTAATTCTTCTCTGATTTCCGGTATTGTTCCCACTTCATTTAAGATGGCAGAAATCAAGCCGCTGCTTAAAAAACCAGATTTGGATCCCACAGTCCTAGCCAATTATAGGCCAATCTCAAACCTCACATTTTTATCTAAGATCCCTGAAAAATGTGTCGCCCAACAGCTCTCTTCTTTCCTGCAAACTAATGAGGTATTTGTCAGTTTTCAGTCTGCCTATAGAAAGCATCACAGCACTGAAACAGCCCTCACTGTTGTAGTAAATGATCTGCTTCTCTCTATGGATAGTGGCCGAATCTCTGTTCTCGTCCTTCTCGATTTCAGTGCCGCCTTTGATACAGTAGACCACCATATTCTTCTTCGTAGGTTGGAAAAATTAGTTGGTATTTCTGGACTTGCCCTTTCATGGTTTAAGTCTTATCTGTCTGATAGATCTCAGTTTGTCCGGGTAAATAACAAGTGTTCAGAGTATTCCAAGGTTAACTTTGGAATACCTCAAGGATCTGTTCTGGGCCCTTTGCTTTTTTGTCTATACATGCTTCCGCTTGGAAATATCATAAGTTGACTTGATGTTAAATACCATTGTTATGCAGACGACATATATCCTTTAAACTGGGTGAAAATGATCCGGTTACTAGATTAGAGATGTGTCTCAAAGCTGTGAAAGCTTGGATGGCGCAAAATTTTCTTTTACTAAACCCAGATAAGACTGAAATATTGGTACTGGGTCCCAAATCTCTTAGAGACTCATTCAAGTTTTCTCTTAACTTAGATGGTCTCTCTGTTTCTGCCAGAGCTGTCGTTAAAAACCTTGGGGTGACTCTTGATTCAGAACTCTCTTTCCAGGCTCATATCAACAATATCATCCGAGTGGCTTTTTTCCATCTTCGAAACATATCTAAACTTAGAAAAATGTCTCTTCAAGATGCTGAAAAATTGGTTCACGCATTTGTGTCTTCTCGGCTCGACTATTGCAATGTCTTACTGTCTGGTTGCACTAGCTCAGCCCTGAAATGTCTTCAATTAGTGCAGAATGCTGCAGCTAGGGTTCTGACTAGGACTAAGAAATATGATCACATTAGCCCGGTGCTCAAAAATCTTCATTGGCTGCCTGTAAAATTTAGAATTGAGTACAAAATACTATTACTAACTTACAAAGCTTTAAATGACTTGGCCCCAGAATATCTTTGCAGTCTTCTTATTCCTTACTCCCCAACAAGATTACTTCGTTCACAAGGTGCTGACTACTTGAAAATTCCAAATATATCTAGAATTACACTTGGAGGCAAAGCATTGTCTTACAAAGCACCAATTTTATGGAACAATCTCCCAAGACAAATTCGGGCTTCGGACACGCTCTCTATCTTCAAGAGTAGGCTGAAAACTTACCTTTTTAGTCAAGCCTATGATTAATTTATGATTAGTTATGTGTTGGCTCTGGTGGGACTGACTACAACCTTGATTTATGATATGTTCACGATATTGGAAGCCAGTGTTATGTAAATCCATGTGGAACCGGTGGCACTGAGCATGCATTAACGGTGCCAGTGGGCCTTGCTGCAGCCTTAGTCACTGGGGAGGACCATATGGTACTGGTGTAGTGTTAAGCAAATCCATGTGGAACCGGTGGCACTGAGCATGCATTAATGGTGCCAGTGGGGCTTGCTACAGCCTTAGTCACCGGGGAGGTCCATATGGTACTAGTGTCTAGAAAATCTGAAGTGATCTTCCTGGAATAAGTGTAGGGTCTCTGTGCTGCAGGAAGTGGATGGAGCGGTGTTGACTGTTTCCTGACCAGTCAGCTCCTAAATTCTCATTTGGCACATGACACAGGACTGTATTTTTATTAATATGCAGTAGTTTTATCCAGTGCCTCACCCCACTTTTTTCTGTCTATCTCTGAGGATCTTTCCCTCCACAACCCTGACTCCTGGATCATCCGAGCCCTGTCCCTCACCATGGGCGCTGGCTGCTGCTGTCCTGATCCAGTTCTGCACCATCCTTGGCATGCCACTTCCTCCAGCAACTGATAGCACTGTTTAGATGGACTTTAATGGAACTTTATTGTCATTATCTTGCTATCAACTAGCTGCCCGCGGAGGATGGGCTTCCTCACTATAGCCGGGTTCCTCCTGAGATTTCTTCCCACTGGGGAGTTTTTTCTCACCACTGTTTGAGGATTTTTCTTCCTACTGGGAGTTTTTTGCCTCATTTGCTGTAGTGGGGAATAGGCTGGGCACTGCCCTTTCAGTGACTCATCTGACTGTAAAGCGTCTTTGTGACAGTTTATCTGTGAAAAACGCTATACAAATAAATTGAATTTGAATTTGAATTTTGATACTATGAACAGATTGTCCACAGCAAGAATGTATATCTTACAGTACAGGGTATTATGTATGTAAAAATTTTTATTTCAAAAAGTCTCATATGGATTTTCACGAAATTAGGTCACAGTACATGGCATGGTACAGCAATGATGAGTGAATTATTTCAAAATTTTATGACATTGCAACAGGCTGTGGTGAAAGCGAAAGTCCCATTTTGGCGTATTTAGGTGGCGCTAGAGAGCCATTTTGTCTCTTTGGTGGAGAGTTTTCAGATTGTAAAAATATTCGAAGCCATGTAGAAATTACTGCAAAATTTGGTTTGTTTTCGAGCATGTTTAAAGGGTCAAATGAAGGTTGGAAATTGCCTACACATCGAGAAAAGGCAGTCAAAGTGGCTGGGGACCCCATCTTTGACGCCTCATGAAATCCAAACCGTTCGACTTTTGAAAAAGTTGTACAGTAGTTTTCATCGGCAGAGTGTGCTTTGTCATGCATTAGCATTTGGGGTCAATACGATGAACGCCCTTAATGGAGTTTGCATTTGTTCGAGGGCAAACTTGGGCCAAATTTAGGGGAAAAAGGAAATTTTGATATGCAAATTGCGAACTTCCTGTTTGATTTAGGTAATGGGTGTTGATTGTTCATTTTTAGGATTTGATGAGATGAAGAATATAGTGTTGGTTCCATCTCTCTATGACTTTCCTACCGGTGGTGGTGGCTGTCTAAGTGCAAATGAAATGTTTCTTGGTGGCGCTAGAGAGCCATTTAAATTCAAAAGCAGTTCAAACCCTCAAAAGGCACATCTACATGTTATAGAGAGACGCTATATGAAATTTTGTGAGAATCGGTCAAACAGTTTCAGAGTTATGCTCCGGAAACAAATGGGAACAACGACGCCGACGGGAATTCAGGCAAAAACAATATGCACCCCCCCCCCCTCCAGGAAGCGGGAGACATAATTTCATTTGTCAAGCAAATAGTTTCTTAAAATAAGTTACTATTTGCTTGACAAGTGAAATTGACTCATCGCATTGGCAAGCTAGTCAAAATTACTTCAAATTAAGGACAAATATTTTGTCTTACTAAGAAAAATTGTGTAGAAATAACTGTTTTCTGTCTTAAAACCCTAGTATTTTTATCTTTCATTTTTTGCAGTGTAATAAAGGAGATTAAGGATGGTGACATGCAAGGCTCAAAATCATTCCCTCTCAACCTCAAAAATGTGCACCAGCCTAAATAAACAGAAACTTTGAAAAAAAGTTGTTGGACGAGCAAATTTATTTGCCAATGCAGGTTTGAACATGACGTCTCCATTCCTTTAAATATTTAGCAAGTTTTGCCGTTCAGTATCACCTGCGCAGGTTCCATATGATGATCCGGGTCCCTGTAGATCCCCCAGGTGAGATGGCCTGCAGTTCCCTGCGTAGCTCCTCTTCTGTTGTAAACAGGGAATATTCCAGAATGGCCTTCAGGCTGTCTTCATGGTCCGGTATAACACTGAGTGAGGGCAGTGGTTAAGGTGGTGGAGGAACAGAATTGCATTCTGGGACAGCAGGGCAGCCTCATGATTGTTCGATAGCGAGCAACAGCAGAGTTTTCATTCCGAATCTTACAATGTCAGCCTTCAGCTAAATTAAAGGGACGCTTCGGTGATTTTCAAACTATCTCCATCTGTCAGAGTTAGGGATATAGTGAGAAAAAATGCATTTAGCTTTCGTCAGGTTTTCGCATATCTCCAGAAAACAGTTGCTAAATCTGTCTACTTCCCCTTTCAGTGTCATCATTTGATAAAATGTAAAATGGCGCTGTTGGACGTAAGGAAGAGTTACAAGCTATTTATGTCTGGATTTCTAGTGTCCGCGTCTGAGTGACCACGGAATGTGCGCTAGATCTTTGCTTGTCTTGCAAACTACATAGCTATGTTTCTAACTGCGGGAATGGCACCCCAAAAGAAGACTATGAATGATGTTATGGACCAGGATACATTTTACGGAAAACTACATTGATAATGGGCCTTCTTTACTGCTACCTTTTGATCAGTTCTCCAAGGTTTACCTTCGCTTGCAATCATAGCAGATTGAGGCAAGCTTACATGCTTCATTTATATTTGAGTGATATTACCCTTGGCTAAAGGTTGTAATGTCAGATGGCTGAGGCTTGCTCAAAATTTTGCAACTTTAAAATTTTGCCCGCACATTGTTTATTGATCATTGTGTTGATGTATAAGAAAACTGCTGCTGGATTATTCAGCTCTGTTGGCCATCTTCTCTCCTCCAACGGGGGTTTTGAGAGCAAAAGTGAGTCTTGACTGTTTTATATGCTGGGATTATGTGATGGAAAATTGAAATGTATGAGCGCCTTGTTCAGAATTTGTTCCAGAGAGCAACCCAGTAACTCCAATTGGCGATCTCCTGCAAACTCCGAACATTACACTTGAATTTTTATTTGCGAGCACGTCAACTTTATGCCTTGTGCGAGCTATGGCTTGTTATCATTTCATTGCCCATAATAGAGTGAAAAATTACTCCTCTAGCTTTGGCCTTTTTGTGGCTGTGCACCCCTGAATAGAACAAACTATCGGCATTACCAATATGACCAGTTCTCCTCACAGAAACACAAGTTATATTCCGCACAATGCGAAATGGCAACTGACTCTCACAGGTCCGTGTGACGCTGAGTGTGTCTGGGATAGTAAGCTAGCGCAATGGATTGTGGTCGTTGTAATCTTCGCAGCTTACACAGGGGGAAAACACGAGAGTGATAAATACACTAATATCTTGAACTGCGGTGGGAAAATGTGTATAGTTAGTGTGCTTACAGGGTCTACATTTTGAAACTCTTTGTGGTTTAATTGTTGGCGAAATGCCCTCACTCGGTGAAGGCTTGAAAAAAAAGAGAAAGAGAGAGGGAGAGAGGTTGTCAGGCAGCCATATTTTGATGGCCAATTTCAGTGATTTTACCAAGAGGCCTCTAAGGGAGCTTCAGGTTTCTCCCAAAAGAAAGGATATACTTGTCTCCATCTTGTCTGAAGATCACGATGGGCACCATAATGTGTTGAGCCCGAATGGCCGCCAGGTAAGTCTGGGACAGCAGCCCCACGCTCATGGTGTCCCGGTTTTTAGAGAAGACGATGGCATCCTTCCCCAGGCGCATGGAGCCAGACTTGAACCCGTTCCCATACTGACCCACCGGGGCGTGGCCTCGAATCGTCTTTTTATCATTGAAGCCAAAACTAAGTGGAGAAACAGAGATATAAAGGTCATTCCATATAATCAACCAATTTTCCAATGGGCGTAGTCATGGTTTTCCTTCAGACTTTAATAAAATATTCCTTTGGGTGCCGGAAAATACCAAGTTTTAGCTCAATCGGCCCTCTAGTTCTAATTTTCTGGGGGGCCAAAGAAGTGGGCCTGGCACCCCGGTTGGAAAAATTAGCATTTTTTACCCCTCAGCCCTCAAGGCTGACGGGGTATTGC
This sequence comes from Gymnothorax reevesii, assembly GCA_029721435.1. NCBI lineage: Eukaryota > Metazoa > Chordata > Actinopteri > Anguilliformes > Muraenidae > Gymnothorax > Gymnothorax reevesii. Next base: position 54,636,210 of record CM056590.1, read on the forward strand.
TATCCGTCCTGCGGTTGGGCGGGCGGTCGGGCGGCGGGCGGGCAGCGGGCGGGCAGGTGTCTCCAAAAACTTCGACATCGGGCTGAGGGGTATTCCGTGCATTGCACGCCTATTTTCTTCCATTTCTCACAGGCTGTAACTCTGGAAATAAAGCTAACCCCATGATTTTTTTCAGGACTTGTTTTCTAGGCACTGTACTACCCTTTATTGCCAATCTAAGTAGTTTTAACCCTTTTATTGTGGTTTTATAGCCTCTCAAAAATGCTCCTCTTACAAATCGGTGTCAAAATGTGCAAATTTAAGGTACCATTTTCACATGCTATTAGTAATGGTCAAGATCTTTCTATAGCCACCAATTGGTATCCTGTAGCACTTATAGTTCTTTGGTGATATTGACCCTTATTTTACTTGGTATTTTTTCATTTGGCACCCAAAGCAACATTCTACCGAAGTTTTAAGAAAATCCTTGACGATGCCCATGGGAGCCCTGGTTGAATTCATGTGGAATGACCCATAATGGGGTACAGGGCAAGACCTCTGAATGAGGTGGAGATTCTCCCCAAAAAAGAAGGGTTTGCTAAGGATACATCACCAGTTCCGGCCACACAAAGAGCCTGGACATGGGCTCTTTAGCCTCAGTCTTAAGTCTCTGCCATACAAGCACAATGCATCTTAAAGTGTAAATTCCTACTATTTTCTATGGCAGCTTTTTATGCAGAAAAAATGTACAATAAGCACCATAATTCATTGGACAGTGAATTTGTAATGTGGAAAAAAAGAAGCCACTAGATGGCAGTATTGACTTTTTTTTGTTAAGCAGTCTGGGGTTAGGTTTTGGGCCTGTCCTGGGCATGTCTGAGGGGAAAGTCCCAGAGAATTAGAAAAAATTCTGGAAGGTGGGAGGGGGCTGGGAAAGAGTATATAAGGAGAAAAACTGAGAGAGTAAAGTAGTAGGAGAAATTGCAAGGAGAAGGATACATGTGACCAGACCTGTCACTCTTTTTCTCATTTTCCTGTCCCAGAACATCGCATAAAGCAACCCCATCTCTGTAACTATCTCATTTTTTTTATATTATCAATCTTGGTCAGTGCTTTATTTTATTAAATCTGTTCAAGTTTTAGAATTTTGTCTGTCATCCCTTGCTGTCTGATTTGCCGTAGCAAATTGGGGCCATAACAAATTGGCTCAAGTCCGGGATAGACCACTGTGTGAGTCATTTATTGAAAATCTAACATTTAAAATTGTGTAATTGTTTTTTCATTTATTTATTTTTCCTATGTATATATTGACAGATCAACTGCAATGGATGATTTCTTGGCATCACCGACCGTAGAGGTTTTGAAGTCTTTTAAAAAGACAGAACTGCTAAAAATATGCAGACAGTTAGAGCTGACAGGGGTAAAACCAGCCATGCGAAAAGCAAGACTGGCTAGAGAGATAGTTGAATATTACATTGATGAAAATGTGTTTGCCCCAGGAGATCTGGAACAGTTTCCAGTGGAAAATCCAAATATAGAAATGGAACTTAAATTAAAAATGCTAGAGATTGAAAGGGAGGAAAGAGAAAAACAAAGGGAGGAAAAAGAAAAACAAAGAGAATTTGAGAGGGAAGAAAAAGAAAAACAAAGAGAATTTGAGAGGGAAGAAAGAGAGAAAGAAAGGCAGTTTGAGTTAGAAAAAATAGAAAGAGAAGATAAAAAAGAAAGGGAGGAAAAAACAGACAGTTTGAGTTAGAAAAATTAGCAAGAGAGAGAGAGAAAGAGGAAAGAGCAGAAAGAGAGAGACAGAGAGATTTTGATTTACAGACGTTAGATGGGGAAGAAAGACTCCAAATGGAGCAACTAAGAATCAAAATAGGAGCTGAAAACAAATTTCATGCCAAGAGGTAAAGCTGGTGCCTCCATTCTCAGAAAAGGAGGCTGACAAGTATTTCCAGTGCTTCAAGAAGGTAGCTAAGAGTTGTCAGTGGCCAAAGGAACACTGGCCTCTGATGTTGCAAACTGTCCTCAAGGGTAAAGCTCAACAAGCCTATTCGGCTTTGTCTGCAGATGATTCCTCTGATTATGAGGTTGTCAAAAAAGGTTATTTTGAGAGCTTATGAGTTGGTTCCAGAGGCTTACCGACAGAAATTCAGAGGTCTGAAGAAATCTGACAATCAGACTTATGTGGAATTTGCTAACGAGAAGGTGGTTTGCTTTGAGTGCTGGTGTACTTCTATGGAGGTCAAGGATGATTTCAACTCACTAAAAGAGATGGTGTTAGTTGAAGAATTCAAGAACTGTGTTAAGGATGATGTTAAGACCTACCTTAATGAGAAGCAAGCACTGAATTTGCAGTCAGCTGCCAAATTTGCAGATGAATATGTTCTCACACATAAGTCCAAATTTCAGTCCAGCAGTAACAATAGATGGTCCTAATTTCAGAAGAAAGGTAACGGTGATACCTAAGATTCCTCACCCAAAGACAAAGACAAATCTGGTGATGGTGCTCAGAAATCCAGTAACAGGTCTGATCAAAGTGTGAAAGCTGACAGTGACAAAAGTGGTCTAGTTTGCAATTATTGCAAGTAATCTGGTCATGTTACAACTAACTGTTGGTTCCTTAAAGCTAAGAAAGAAAAAGAAAAGGATACCAAACCCAATGCCGTTGTGAAAACAAGGTTAGAAACCCCTGTAGTAGATAACCGATCTGCTAAATTTCCTGCTCCTTGTGGGGCTAAGAAGCCAGATACTGCTGACTTTGTGAGGGAGGAATTTCTTCCATTTGTGTCAGAGGGATTTGTGGCTCTGAATGAGCATACTACTCCTGTCCCCATATATATCCTAAGGGATACCGGAGCTTCTCAGTCACTTTTGTTGATAGACTCCTTGGAGTTACGTGATGAGACCGCTTCTGGGGATTTCATGCCTGTACAAGGTATTGAAGGGAGGACTGTATCTGTACCCCTGCGCTCTATATTCTTGAAGTCAGATTTAGTTACAGGACAGGTAAAGGTGGGACTTATGTATAGTCTACCTATCAAGGGTGTTTCTCTGTTACTAGGCAATGACCTTGCTGGGGGCAAAGTAGTTCCCCCTGTTCATCTTACTTCACAGCGGAGCACTGAAGATGGCGATGAAGACCCATCCCTGTATCCTTCCTGTGCAGTGACCCGTGCTATGGCCAAGAAGGTTCAAGAAGAAGATGATGTGGTGTCGTCCAGCACATTAAATAGTCATGACTCAGGTGGTTCACCTCATGACTCTGTTCGGCCTACTATGGTTTCTCCATTTGAGGACTATCAGACACTTTTATCAGTTCTCTCTTCAGCCAGACAGATGGGTCTGGTGATTCTGATGTCTCTGGAGACTTGTCTCTGTCCAGAAAGCGGTTGATTCAGGAGCAAACCAATGATCCTGAAATTTGTGCACTAAGGAGGAGAGCCCTTCCTGATGAAGAAATAGACGCAGTTCCAGTTGGGTATTATCTCAAGGATGGAGTGTTGATACGGAAGTGGCACCCTCCTGATATCCCTGCCAATGCAGATTGGGCAGTGGTCAAGCACATTGTTGTTCCGAAGATCAACAGGAATGAAATCTTAACAATGGCTCATAGTTTGCCTTTAGGAGGTCATCTTAGTGTTAACAAGACTGTAGACAAAATCATTAAACACTTCTTCTGGCCTGGACTTCGGAAAGATGTTTCCAACTTTTGCAAAACCTGTCACACTAGTCAGGTAGTTGGAAAACACCAGTTGGACCCACCTCTAGCTCCATTGCAGCCTATCCCAGCATTTGGGGAGCCCGTCTCCAAGGTCATTGTTGATTGTGTTAGTCCATTACCCAAGACGAGATCTGGAAATCATCATGTGTGCATCTCCCAGATTCCCTGAAGCCATACCTCTACGCAACATTAAGGCAACTGCAATCTCGAAGGCTTTGATTAAGTTCTTCATGTGTGCATCTACCAGACTCCCTGAAGCCATACCTCTACGCAACATTAAGGCAACTGCAATCTCGAAGGCTTTGATAAAGTTCTTCATGTCGTTTGGCCTTCCCAGGGAAATTCAGTCAGATCAAGGTAGCAATTTCACTTCCGGATTGTTTCAGCAGGTTGTGTATGAACTAGGTGCGAAGCAGATTCTTTCTAGTGGCTATCATGCAGAGAGTCAGGGTGCCTTAGAGCGGTTTCATTCCACTCTCAAGACAATGATGAGGAATTATTGTTATGACCATGAGAAAGACTGGGATGAAAGTGTTCATTTGCTGTTGTTTGCAGCTAGAGAAGCAGTGCAGGAGTCTATTGGATTCAGTCCGTTTGAGCTAGTGTTTGGCCATGAAGTGAGAGGACCTTTGCTATTGTTGAGAGAACAATGGCAAGGGAAAGAACCGCATATCAGTCTGTTAGACTATGTCAGCAAGTTCAAGGAAAGACTGCGTGCAGCTTGTGACCTAGCCAAAGAGAACTTGAAATCAAGTCAGGGAAAAATGAAAACTTGGTATGATCATAAGGCTAGAAGCCGTGAGTTTAAACCAGGAAAAAAGGTCCTGGGGTTGTTTCCCTTGCAGTCCAATCCATTGCAGGCTAGATTTCATGGTCCTTATGAAATTCTAACAAAACTCAATGATCTCAATTACATTGAGAAGACTCCAGATAGGAGAAACAGTCGTGTCACATTAACATGCTGAAGCTTTATCATGATAGGAATGCTAGGGTTGCAGCTGTCACTTCAGATCCTCCTATGGCAGAGACTTGTGAAGATGAGGGGGAGTTTCAAGATGATGAACCTCAAATTAAAGCTGAAGTTCTTTCATGTAAATTGTCAAATTCTGAAGTGTTGCAAAATCTTGATGTAAAACTCCAGCACTTAGAACCCTCACAGAAAGATCAGTTTGAGAGGTTGATCAAGAAATATAAAGATCTATTTCCTGATGTTCCAAAGAGAGTTTCTATAGCCTTTCATGATGTATATGTTGGTGATGCCAAACCAATAGAACAGCATCCGTACCGGATGAATCCTGAAAAGAGAAAGATTGCAGAGAAAGAGGTTGAGTACATGTTAGAGGGTCTGATGATATCATGTTCTAACTAAGATTGGAGTTCACCCAGTGTGCTAGTACCAAAACCTGATGGAAGTACTAGATTCTGTACAGATTATCGCAAAGTCAATGCTGTAACTGGAACTGATGTGTTTCCAATACCTAGGATTGATGATTGTATCGATAGAGTAGGGCAAGCAAAGTTTCTGACCAAGATTGATTTATTGAAGGGTTATTGGTGTGTGCCTTTAACTGAGAGGGCCAAGAGCATCTCTGCTTTTGCCATATCATCTGGGTTATACCAGTATGAAGTTCTACCCTTTGGCATGAAAAATGCCCCAGCCAAGTTCCAAAGGATGATACTGTCTACAATCAGCGAATTGCCACACACGGGTGCGTACATCGATGACCTGATCACATGGCATGACTCCTGGGAAGAACATCTGAAAGATGTAGAGACGTTGTTCCAGTGCCTGCCCAGGCTAACCTGACTGTAAACCTGAATAAGAGTGACTTTGTTTGTGCTACTGTCACGTATCTTGGCTACGTCATAGGCGAGGGTAAGGTGGCACCCATGAATGCTAAAGTCCAAGCCATCATGGACTTTCCAGTTCCTGACAACAAAAAAAATCTTTGCGCCACTTCCTTGGAATGTTCGGGTACTACCGCAAGTTCTGCAAGAACTTTGCAGAGCTTGCTCTCAGTCTCACCAACCAACTGAGAAAAGGCGTAAAGTTCACTTCAGATGAAGCATGCCAAAGAGCCTTCGATCGCCTGAAGTCTGAAGTTCCCCGTGCTCAAATCTCCTGACTTCAACAAAACCATTCTCTATCGTGCTCGATACTAGCGACCAAGCTTGTGGATCTGTGCTCCTACAGAGAAGTGACTCTGATGACATTGAGCATCCCGTGGCATCCCGAAGCTCAATCGCCACCAAAAGAACTATTCCACAATTGAGAAGGAGCTGTTGGCTCTGGTTCTATCCTTACAACACTTTGAGGTTTATGTTTGTACATGGCAAAAGCCAATTATTGTGTATACTGGCCACAATCTGTTTATGATTTTGAGTAAGATGAAAAACAAGAATCGGAGATTGTTTAATTGGAGTTTGATTTTACAGGACTTTGATTTGGAAATGAAGCATGTAAAGGGTACTAACAATGTAATTGCTGATTGCTTATCCCGTGTTTGACTATGTGTATATATCACATGTGTTTGTAAGCATATTGTATTACCCAAGTGTCTACTTAACCATTTTTTATTGAAAAGAAAAATTTTTGCCTTTATGAGTCAAAATTTTTCCCTTTTGGAATGGAGGTGTAATGAAGAAAAAAAAGGAGCCACTAGATGGCAGTATTGACTTTTTTTGTTAAGCCAGTCTGAAGTTAGGTTTTGGGCCTGTCCTGGGCATGCCAGAGAGGGGAAAGTCCCAGAGAATTAGAAAAAATTCTAAAATGTGGATGGGGCCTGCAAAAGAGTATATAAGGAGAAAAATTGAGAGTAAAGAAGGAGGAGAAATTGCAAGGAGAAGGATACATGTGACCAGACCTGTCACTCTTTTCAAGACCTGTGAAGCTTTTTGCGGATTTTTGCCTGTGTTGGAGCATTTTCCTGTCCCAGAACATTGCATAAAGAAACCCCATCTCTGTAACTATCTCATTTTTTTAATATTATCAATCTTGGTCAGTGCTTTATTTTATTAAATCTGTTCAAGTTTTAAAATTTTGTCTGTCATCCCTTGCTGTCCGATTTGCTGTAACAAATTGGGGCCATAACACACTGTACTCCAGCATGTTGAGTTTGAAAGAATACAGTGACAGTGATGTTGAAGTGCAAATGATCTGCTGTTATTTGATGGAACTGGTTAGAAATGTCTGTGCCATTAGATGATAGCCGCCTCCCCCCAGCCCCTAATTTTCTGGTGTCATGGTTTGTGAGGTGTACGTGTGTTTTGGACTTTTCTTCGGTGCTCTCATCCCGGGTCGAGATCAAATTCCCTTTCAATCGGATTCTTTAACCAGCCAGCTGATTGAACTGGGGCGGCGCCTCCTTGGACTCGATATAAGCCGGAAGTCCGCCACGCCTCCTGTGCTAGAGTGTCTGTTTGTAGCTAAGCACTATAGCCGAAGATATCTCTGGTCAGGATTTGTGTGACTTTATATCTTCCAGTTATTATTGGAGTTCCTTCCTCTTTAGGAATTTTCCCTTCACTACTTTTTTTCTCTCTCACATTTTTCGGACTATTATACGTCCTTTGGAAGTGCGAGTACTTTCTGTGGTCTGTGTGATTCTCTGTGTTTGTGTTGTTTCTGTGCTGCTCGTTCTCTCTCTGACCGCTGCACCTGGCCTCTCTATTTTACCACCCATGACATCCGGTGCATTAAAGATATTGGACAGCTTAACAGGATGTAGAATAATCATCTTTTACATTCTCGGCCACAAATATTCTTTGCATGTAATGACTGCTTGAAGTCTGTAACACATAGACGTCACTAGATGTTGAGTATCTGCCCTGGTGATGCGCTGCCAGACCTGTACTGCAGCTATCATCAGTTCCTGCTTGTTTCAAGATTTTTCACCTTCACTCTCCTCTTAAGCCCGTAAAATGCATACTGAACTGGATGTGGATCCATTTATTGACCCGGCCAGTTGAACCAAATCAACAAAAAGAGTCACTGTCCAAGGAATTATGGTGTTCACTGGGAATTCAACAATGGACATCATAGCTAAAATTCCTGTTGGCTGTTACTGACCTCATCATCTTGAGCATCGTGTCATAGGTCAGCCCGGCCCCATCGTCCATAAATATCAGGCAGTCTAGGCCCTTAATCTGAGTCAAGTCGATCCACAGACGACTTGCACTGACGTCTGGGTCGTAGGCATTGTCTGAAAGCACATTAATAGGCAAACATTTTTAGATCAACTGAGAAAATTAGAGTAAAATACAAACACAGCAGAGCATGTAAACTGCGTACAGGCAGGCCAATGACCTTCTCCTCAGTGGCAGCTGTTCTCTCCTGTACTCCACTACGCCACCTAGAGTCAAACATTACAAAACCAAACCATCGGTCACCCGCAGGTCTGCGTGTATCTCCGCACTGCTTAAAGCAATCCCTCCCGAAATCTATAGGCTCTGTAAACTTACCACAAACAAGGCCCACGCCAAATATCAAAACGTTTCGTAGAAATTTGTGGCCTGTGAAGTGCTCACAAGAAAACCTCTGTGGCAGCAGCAAACATAGTGCAACAACTGCTGATCCATAGTATCCCTGAAACATTGTCTGGGGATAAAATAAAGCAGGTAGCCTTTGTATCATGGGCTTGCTATCTTAAAAGTGAGAAATTATTTTCAAGAGAGGTTCCGGAATTATTTTATCCCCTTCCTGTATTTAAATGGATGCGTACTGGTTTTCCAACCCCAATGCGGAAAACGTTGGTACATTATGGAAAATGCTAATTAAATGAAAACAGAGATTTGAAAAGTGTGTTCACCCTTAACTATACTGAAAACACTGCAACACATGTAAAGTGTGTTCACCCTTAACTATACTGAAAACACTGTAACACATGTAAAGTGTATTCACCCTTAACTATACTGAAAACACTGTAACACATGTAAAGTGTGTTCATCCTTAACTATACTGAAAACACTGCAACACATGTAAAGTGTGTTCACGCTTAACTATACTGAAAACACTGCAACACATGTGAAGTGTATTCACCCTTAACTATCCAGAAAACACTGCAACACATGTAAAGTGTGTTCACGCTTAAGTATACTGAAAACACTGCAACACATGTAAAGTGTATTCCCCTTAACTATACTGAAAACACTGCAAAACATGTAAAGTGTATTCACCCTTAACTATACTGAAAACACTGCAACACATGAAAAGTGTATTTACCCCTAACTATACTGAAAACACTGCAAAACATGTAAAGTGTGTTCACGCTTAACTATACTGAAAACACTGCAACACATGTAAAGTGTATTCACCCTTAACTATACTGAAAACACTGCAAAACATGTAAAGTGTATTCACCCTTTACTACACTGAAAACACTGCAAAACATGTAAAGCGTGTTTTCCCTTAACTATACTGAAAACACTGCAAAACATGTAAAGTGTATTTACCCCTAACTATACTGAAAACACTGAAAAACATGTAAAGTGTGTTCACGCTTAAGTATACTGAAAACACTGTAACACATGGAAAGTGTGTTCACCCTTTACTATACTATAAACACTGCAAAACATGTAAAGCGTGTTTACCCTTAACTATACTGAAAACACTGCAAAACATGTAAAGTGTATTCACCCTTAACTATACTGAAAACACTGCAAAACATGTAAAGTGTGTTCACCCTTAACTATACTGAAAACACTGCAACACATGTAAAGTGTGTTCACCCTTAACTATACTGAAAACACTGCAACACATGTAAAGTGTATTCACCCTTAACTATACTGAAAACACTGCAACACATGTAAAGTGTGTTCACCCTTAACTATACTGAAAACACTGCAACACATGTAAAGTGTATTCACCCTTAACTATACTGAAAACACTGGAACACATGTAAAGTGTATTCACCCTTTATACTGACAACACTGCAACACATGTAAAGTGTATTCACCCTGACTATACTGAAAAACTGCAACACATTATTTGATGCTTAGTTTGCTAATTGGTAGTTTATTGGATAGGCATGCTTTTACAAACCACACTCTGGAGGAATCGCAAGTGCATGGCTGCATAAGCAGACCATGTAGGTGCTATATTGGCCTGCCTGCAGTCTGATTGTCCCTGTTTGAGAATGAATGGTGCAGTATGAAGCACAATATGCAGCGACAAAGACTTGTATACTGGAAAAATAAGGAAAAATTCCACTACGTTGATTTGACCAACTGGTGTATTCAGAGCCCAAACTCTTAATGAGAGGGATTATATGACATGTTGATGCTACAATGTGGTAAACAGTCCAAAATGGTAACTTTCTGGACTCAGCTGCAGTCATCACATTGTAATGTATACTTACCACTGGTAGGGCGAGGGTATTGTCATCGACTTGGTTTGTCAGTTAGTTTATTATTTCCCACGCGAAAGCGGAGGACATACTGTTTTACTCTCCGTCTGCAAATCTGCAATTTCGTAATTCTGTGATTCCTTAAGTCCGAAACACTACCAATTCCAGGTCGTATCTAATAAACTATTTGACATTTTTATATGAAACTTGGTACATGCTTAGAACCTGCGGTAAACTAGAGCTTTTTTATATTTTGACGATTCTGGGATTTTTATTTTTCTTGGTTTCTGTGGAGACACATTTTATCGGGGGGCAGGGACATCACAGTGCATCACATGCACATCACACTAGTTTATTTCTTTGTTAGTTAGAAAGATTACAAGAAAACCACTGTCTCAATTTATACCAAATATGTATAAAATTTGGGCAAAGACCCAGAATAGATCCCATCCAATTTTTGAATGAATTCGGTCGAGATCAAGGCCCACATCCCTGAAAAATTCAAAATATTTTTTAACTCTGTTAAAACAGTCAGATTTATGTCAAACCGACCCATAGTTTTTCTGATTCATATTGTACAATATAGTCCTAACCATTGCTACAGCGAAAGGTGCATAATTCCAAAGATTGGTTGGGGTCAAAGCTCAGGGGCTATGAATGTAATTGATCTGAATAGCTTAATTCACACACTGTCTCAAAAACTACTGTAGATAGCCACTAAATGAACCCCATTTAGGAAATCATGACTGGAGATTAAAATGCCACCATGCCCTTTGACCTTGAGTGACCCTGAAACATCAAGCTAAAGGTTGTAGTGGGTGAAAAGATTTTCAAATCTCTCCTTTTTCATTTCATTTGCACTTCCCCTAGTGAGTCAACTCTTTGGAATTGGGGTTGCTCATACAAAGCAGAAGCTACCATCTCAAAGGCACTTACCGTTGTTGGCTTTGTGGAACAGACCACTTCAGTACCTGCCTCAGAGAGTGAGCACAGCTCAGGACAAGCAGTCATGCCTGTGTGTGTCCTGTCAACCAGTACTGTATGACAGGACACTCCTCCTTGAGCCCACCAGCAGGTCATTAGTAGCTCGCAGCACCTGGCCTTAATGGCATTATTTACAGTCCCATAAAAGTATTTGCCCCTTCTGGTATTGTAGTGAATTAAGATCTTTGAACCAACTGTAATATTAGGTAAAGGGAATGAGAGTAAAAACATAAAATACACACAATTGACTAATCATAAAGTGCACACGCCGATTTCGGTTATAAAGATACTGCACAATCATCGCACAGTGCATTATTGCAATTCATTCCTCTCACTTGAATTAATTGAAGTGACATGGTTACTCACCAATGAGCTCAGCAATGGCACTGAAAGCCCAGGTGTGGCTGGTGGAATTGGCATCTAAATATTGTGGGTTGATCTGTGAAAAAGAAGTTAGTGAATGTAGAGGCGGAATCCTCCAGGTCCAGGAACTGCTGGTTTTAAACCCTCCCTTTACCTGACAATTAAGGATAAAACCAGTCTGGCCAATCAGAAGCAAAATTTAGTCTGTTACTTACTTGGGAGAAAAGAAGACTAGGGCTGGATTCGTATTTGAGGTCCAGACAAGGCATTCTCCATTCAGATCACCTCGGCCATTTTGGTAGGGGAAAGATAGCCTCGGATGTAATGAGCAACATTTTCTGTATGGATAAAGGCACTTTGGTGGTCTTGTGATGCGGTCAGTGTAATTTGTCTCGGCAGTATGCGAAAAACAAAAAAGTTCCATCATATTTGAAAATTATATTCATTAGAGAGAACCCAAATTTAAGGAAAATGTGAATGATATTAGTGAGAATCTCTAAAAGAATATTTTGCTGTAGTGTTGATAGTAAGTCAAAAGAAAATAAAATAATGCCTCTTGTCTGACGCCCCGTCGCTTCCAAGCAAGTCATACGATCATGAAATTATTTCCCAAAATGGCGCTCATCACGTCTGAGGTTATTTGTGAATGGAAATGGCCAGGGAGTTCCGAACGGGCAACCCCCCTCACTCTCAAACAACAGAAAACTGTTAACAGCAGTACATTTTTTAATATAAATATTTAATTAACCCTTTGAGCGCTGAATAAATTTTCAAGGAATTAAAAATGTAATTATCCTGAGCTATTGAAAACCTATCATGATAGGCGTTCAACTGCATCTGGTTGTGAAATCTTTCATCATTGCTGAAAGGGGTCAGTCAGAGGAGGGCAATGAGGGTCCTGTCTGTCCCCGGTTTTTGCACCAATTTCTGGCCTCTAGTTAGTTAATTACCAAAACTGGCAAACTATTTCAGAAATCTGACATTTCGGACGCATTTCTTAACCACTTTGCGCAGACATAGATGCCGGCGTCCATAATTTCTCAAATTTAATTCCTAAATAGTTCTGTTTTTGAATTTTCCAGAGTGTCTGTGACACAAATAATGAGTTATAAAGCCTTAATGGGCTCATGCGTAACAAGAGAAATTGGCATCATTGGTATTCTGGGCAAAGGGGTTAAATTATCAGGGATGAACACCCACCAAAGATTGTTCTAGTGTCTCTAAATAAAACATTTTTCTTTTCTTGAATCTTTATGACAAACTACATTTGTCTATGCAACCAATTAGCTCAATTGGTTAGGTTAATTGGTATACATAAAAAAACCAGCATACACACTAGCCCTCCAGGACTGGAATTGCCCACCCCTGACCTAAATAATCATCTCCATTGGCAGAAGGGGTCGCCAAAGATGGCAGCCAGCAAAATCAAGCTGTAAAGTCAGTATTACTGGTTAATTACCCCAACCAATCAGGGTGCATCTGTCTCCCCACGACAAATTAGTACATGTGTTCCGCAAGAGCTTAAAAATCACCATGAATTGGAACACCAAATGTGCAAAAATGTCAGCTAGAGGGATGAACTGCAAGTATTGTCTCATTTCAAACATTACTACAAAATGTCATTGGAATATCATTATAGAATTGTTTAAATGGCAGAAGAGCAGTGATTGTTAAGCAGCATTCATTTAATAGCAGAACTGATTTAAAACAGAGACACTGACGTGCTCCTACATGCCAGTTTATCAGTGTGGGCCCTTCCTCTACTGAAGGGCCCAGCTCCTCAAATGACGGCCCTTTAGGACCAAGAAAACGCATGGTGTTCCATCCTTTACCTGGGGACAGCTGTGACAACATTTCGGCGAATCAGAATCTCTAATTTCTCTTTACACCAGCACAGAAAAAAGCCAGGACCAGATTTATATTTGACATCCAGATCTTAAAATCTGTGTTCAACAGTCAGGAGACGGCACAGGAAGCACGCAGACATAAATTTTTGTTCAACATATTTTAAGTCCACTGTATCGCCAAAAGTGTGTGTAAACTTCACTGAAAACCTATTGGCACAAATAGGAAATAGATTCTTTTTTTTATAACACTTAATATCGCAAATTTTAATTGAATTTGGAACGAATTGGACAGGCTGGGCTGACAGCACAGACTTTCAGCTTCAAATTGAAGGTATTTTTATACAATTCTGCTCCACTATTTGGGAAGTGTCATCCTTCCTGTTTGTGCACAACCCGTAACTCTATTAGTTTTGAACGAAACCTTCATCAAGGGAGGTGTGAAGAGGCATTAAAAAATCCTCAGACTAAAAACAGATTAGAATTTTAGTACTTCAAAGATTACAGGGAAGTGTCCACACACTAGTATCGGTCTTCCTTGCCTTCGGGTTTGGTCAAAATAACACATTTTAAAAATTACTTCAAGAAATTAAATATTGTATATTGTTTTAAAACACGAACACACAATTAAATTTTCTTATTTTTGAGAGAAGAAGGTATGGGCATGTAGTCTATAAATTAAATATCCCTCCTAATAACATACAGGCCGTGGTTGCACTTGTGCTTTAAACATGACTTATGTGATCTGATGCGCCAGGTCGGACCTCAGTTGTGGTGGCGTCACATGTGTGTGTGTGAAACACTTCAATGCGACCCGCCTGACAGGATAATGATCGGATACATTCCCATGCAATGGGTGCCCTGCCCTCATGAAAAATTACTACCGGTATATTCCAAGCTGTAGTCATCCTATGGTAAATGGATGCTATTTTTTTTTTTTTTTGCCATCATAGTGTAGTATAACTATAGTGATACTAAAGCAATTCAAACTACAGCAATACAGTTGTGTGGACTATAGTAATATCATGGTACTGTTGACGGTGGTAATACTATTATGCGACGGCAAAGGAACTGCTCGAATTATGTTATGCAAACTGATAGTAATACCATAGTTATACCAAAAATACTATTATATTACTAGGAAATAACTACAGGATATTTTCATTAGGGATGAAATAGCTCATGTTGCAAGAAAGTGCCTTTTTTGTAATAGCCTACTTCGTTTACTTTGCACAGGAGGCAGGGCCGGTACGAGACGCGCTCTGTTCAGGGATAAGAAGCGGAGACGAGTGAAAAACGCGGCTTAAGTTTTCCTCAGAGCTGCAACGTCGGCAGCTTCCAAAACTGCTGTCATGTGTCGCTTGCACAGTGCTGTCGGACCACAGTGCTAAAAGACAGCAGGTCTCAGCTGTGCTCCAGCCCCGGTCTTCCTCTCGGCCCTTTGCTTTAAGCGCTCGGGAGAGTGAATTCGCGAGTCGCGGAAGGTAAACTGTCCGCATTGTGCCCACATGCTGTCACCTCAGTGAGATCCAAGCACAGCGCGAATTTGGCCGCTTCTGTGATCTGTCTGATCGGATCTCAGTGAGAGCAGGATGCGATCTTGGAGGGTGCAGGCTTGTCAGTTAATGCGTCCAGGCATGACCTGATGCCAGAAGTCGCGTTGAAAAGGAAAGTATGAGCACTGCCTAACAAGTCCAAAAAGTGAGTAAGACCCAAGAGTAATCTAAACTGACTAGTGAAACCAACGCAGGCGAAATTACGCTGATTAAATGTTACTGTTTAATGTTCTGCTCGCCCGCCAAAACAGTTCTCGCATGAAGCGAAAGTGAAACTTTACAATTTACCATAGCAACATGCATTCAGAAATTTTTAAAAGGCTAGTCTTATTCAAGGAGAACCTCTTAATTTGACTCCAGGTTAATGCACCGCAAATAATAATATGCTCCAATTTACTAATTAACCGGCAACACACGATTCCATGATTATAAAATATCACGAGTCAATAAGCCAGTTCCTTACGATGCGCTAACAGAGCCAAATATGTCATGTTGGGTCAAACATTTCGCAAGTGGACAGCCACTGACTGGTCTCTGCCACAGGGCATTTAACATAGAGCATTAATTTCCTTTTCACTTACCCGACTTAAAGGTATGTTTCCTGTACACTGGCCTGCCATTTTCATTAAGTAGTGAGAAAAAGAGGTAAAAGCCAAACTTTCATACGCACAAAATCATAGAAAATGTCCACGATGTCCCGCCCCATTCCCAATGTTACGGGATCTTCTATTTTGATAACCAGAGCCCTTGAAAAAAGAGGAGTTGTGACGCGCTCTGATCTCGTCCCAACACGGTCACGTGCCCCTTGTGGCAGTGTGTAGTTCTACATTGATGAGTGTGAAAATAATTTGACAGAGACGGAATCATGGCCAGAAGATGAGCCTGTTGTAAAATGTACATTTAAAAGAGATCTCTCATATGCGATAACTTGATTTGATCAGGAGCCTATCCCGCATGGTGAAATGACTGCTCGAAGTTTTCCTCACGCGCACTTTTTCAAGTTCTCTTCTGAATCACAAAAAAACACATGATGCATCCATGGTTCCAATATTTGTTTTCATTACACTATATCATAGTTATTAAATAGATGCAGTGTTGCTACTGAAACTGCCATAGTTCCCATGATATTGAAGCTTAAAACAAATCAAAACAAATCTCTTTGGGGTGATCACCTCTTAAGGGGTGATCTGGGGTTAAATGGGCAAAATTTGATAATTTTTCCAAAAAAAATTTTTGAACAAAAATATTCTATAATAACCTGTCATGGATTTTCCCCCGCCGTCTGCAAACCACAAACCAGCAGCACTGGGACCCTGTACCCTAAAAGTGGATAAAAGACCCACACGCAGGCTGAGTACAGAAATAGTGATATTTAATAAAACTGGTAAAAAACACAATACAAAACTCAGGGGAGCAGCGGCACAACAACACAGGCCTCCCGCAACAGAATGCAGCTGCACTGCCAAACTGTCAGTGCAGCTCTTAAATATCAGATACTTCACCTCCACTTCAACAAGCAACAGGTGTGGCTCAGTAACAGGTGCGGCTCAGTAACAGGTGTGGCTCAGTAACAGGTGTGGCTCAGTAGCAGGTGTGGCTCAGCAACAGGTGTGGTTCAGTAACAGGTGTGGCTCAGTAACAGGTGTGGCTCAGTAGCAGGTGTGGCTCAGCAACAGGTGTGGTTCAGTAACAGGTGTGGCTCAGTAACAGGTGCGACTCGGTAACAGGTGTGGCTCAGTAACAGGTGCGGCTCAGTAACAGGTGCGGCTCAGTAACAGGTGAGGCTCGGTAACAGGTGTGGCTCAGTAACAGGTGCGGCTCAGTAACAGGTGCGGCTCAGTAACAGGTGAGGCTCAGTAACAGGTGAGGCTCAGTAACACATGTGGCTCAGTAACAGGTGAGGCTCAGTAACAGGTGCGGCTCAGTAACAGGTGAGGCTCAGTAACAGGTGCGGCTCAGTAACAGGTGTGGCTCAGTAACAGGTGCGGCTCAGTAACAGGTGAGGCTCAGTAACAGGTGCGGCTCAGTAACAGGTGAGGCTCGGTAACAGGTGTGGCTCAGTAACAGGTGCGGCTCAGTAACAGGTGCGGCTCAGTAACAGGTGAGGCTCAGTAACACATGTGGCTCAGTAACAGGTGAGGCTCAGTAACAGGTGCGGCTCAGTAACAGGTGAGGCTCAGTAACAGGTGTGGCTCAGTAACAGGTGTGGCTCAGTAACAGGTGAGGCTCAGTAACAGGTGCGGCTCAGTAACAGGTGAGGCTCAGTAACAGGTGCGGCTCAGTAACTCATGTGGCTCAGTAACAGGTGCGGCTCAGTAACAGGTGTGGCTCAGTAACAGGTGAGGCTCAGTAACAGGTGCCTCTCAGTAACAGGTGAGGCTCAGTAACAGGTGCGGCTTAGTAACAGGTGAGGCTCAGTAACAGGCGCGGCTCAGTAACAGGTGCGGCCTAGTAACAGGTGAGGCTCAGTAACAAGTGTGGCCCAGTAACAGGTGAGGCTCAGTAACAGGTGCGGCTCAGTAACAGGTGAGGCTCAGTAACAGGTGCGGCTCAGTAACAGGTGTGGCTCAGTAACAGGTGCGGCTCAGTAACAGGTGAGGCTCAGTAACAGGTGCGGCTCAGTAACAGGTGAGGCTCGGTAACAGGTGTGGCTCAGTAACAGGTGCGGCTCAGTAACAGGTGCGGCTCAGTAACAGGTGAGGCTCAGTAACACATGTGGCTCAGTAACAGGTGAGGCTCAGTAACAGGTGCGGCTCAGTAACAGGTGAGGCTCAGTAACAGGTGTGGCTCAGTAACAGGTGTGGCTCAGTAACAGGTGAGGCTCAGTAACAGGTGCGGCTCAGTAACAGGTGAGGCTCAGTAACAGGTGCGGCTCAGTAACAGGTGAGGCTCAGTAACAGGTGCGGCTCAGTAACAGGTGTGGCTCGTTGAAGTGGAGGTGAAGACAGCAGGAGGGGGGAGGGACTGCAGGGCTGAACCGTCACAATAACCCACCTTTAATAATCACTAATTTCTACATGGATTAAAAACTGAACTCAGCTTTTCAATGTCTAATTTATTTTCCATTGATTTTCTAAGGTATTACTTTCTCCACATTGGTCATGTTTGTGGCAGCCATAACTTTTTTATTTATTATTGAAAATCAATTAAATTTGGGCTGCAAGTACTTTACTTCATTGGAAATGCAATGAAAAAGGGAAATGTTGCCTATCTGTCACATACTTTGACTATTTTGAGTATTCGTCAGATTCTGCGCAAAATAATTTCAAAATTTGAGTAAAATGCCCCAAAATCACAAAACTGATAAATTGGGCACAGAATGGCTGTGTCATTACATTTGGATCAGCAATGGCTTTTAAATGATGAAAGAAAAACTGAATTCTATCAGAGTTGAAGAGGAATTGGTGCCAGAAGTTTTCTGCATATTTAATGACTTGCTCGGTTACCATGACAACCGCATAAACAGAAAAATGCCAACTTGTATCTTTTTTGGTGGTTATTACATATACCTCTTTAGATTAATTCTGGAAGTTGTTCCCGAGTCCGGTCCTCTTCCAGGACTTGGTTACTATCTGTGCTAAGGGGGGTTTCCATCTAACAGAATGGATAAGTAACAGTCACTGTGTGCTGGCAGCAATACCGGAGGAAGAAAGAGTAAAGGAGGTTAAAGACCTGGATTTGGACCACGACATCCTACCAGTAGAGAGAGCACTGGGGGTTCGTTGGTGTGTCCAGTCTGACACCTTTAGGTTCAGTGTAACCTTCCAGGGCCGACCACTGACAAGAGGAGGAATACTCTCTACTGTCTGCTCTTTCTATCACCCTCTGGGAATAGTGGCCCCTGTGATTTTCACAGCCAAAAGAATCATTCAAGACCTCTGCCAAAAAGGGTTAGGATGGGATGACGTCATTCCGACATCTGTTGGAAGGCTTCAGCGTCAGACGATGTTTAACACCCCCTGACTTTGGAGAAGCTACCAGCGCCCAGCTGCACCACTTTGCTGATGCAAGCGTGGAGGGATACGGTACTGTCACCAATCTGCTGTTACACAATGACCGTTCCCAGACCCACGTTGCCTTCATAATGGGAAAGTCCAGGGTGACACCTTTGAAGCCTCTGTCAATCCCATGTATGGAGTTAACAGCGGCAGTTGTGGCAGCTTGCATGGTTATGGAGGAAGGAGGTAAAACTGCAGCTACAAGACTCTGTGTTCTGGACTGACAGTACTTCTGTGCTGAAATACATCAAAAACGAAACATCAAGATTTCGCATCTTCGTAGCGAACAGAGTCACAGAGATTCTTAAGTTGTCTGATGCTTCAAAGTGGAGGTACGTTGGTACTGCTCAGAATCCGGCAGACTTGGCCACCAGAGGCATGAAGCCAAACTGTTCCTGGAGAATGAGACATGGATCGCTGGCCATCCATTTCTCCTGCAATCAGAGGAGACCTGGCCTGTTAACCCAGACAAGGTGGAAGAACTGACACCTAGAGATCCAGAGGTCAAGATTTCCGCTGCCGTGGTCTCGATGGAACTAGAGGATGATGCTGTGACAAGTTTGATCAATCGCAGCTCAACATGGCGACGTCTGACACGAGTGATGGCATGGAT
Organism: Gymnothorax reevesii; assembly: GCA_029721435.1. Classification (NCBI taxonomy): domain Eukaryota; kingdom Metazoa; phylum Chordata; class Actinopteri; order Anguilliformes; family Muraenidae; genus Gymnothorax; species Gymnothorax reevesii. Next base: position 54,655,615 of record CM056590.1, read on the forward strand.
CCTGAGGCTCAGAACCGGACTCTGGAACAACCGGAAGAGGAGCGAGGTTGCTGAATGTCCTGCTCGATCTGTGTCAGGTGAATCTCAACATATAGACACTGGAAAACCCTGTCATGATTGTCTCTCATTGAATGAGATAAGAGATGCTGAACTGGAGATAATTAAGTTCTGCCAAAGAAAAATGTTCCCCAAAGAGTTCTCCTGTCTCCAAAAGGGAGAGTGTGTGAAAGGAAACAGTCACCTGTACAAGCTAAATCCCATATTGGAAGATGGAGTGTTGAAAGTTGGATGACGGCTTAGTAAGGCTGCTATGCGTGAAGAGTCTGAAAATCCAGCCATAGTTGCTAAAAACCTCCACATCTCAGACCTCATCTTACGGCAGATACATGAGGAGGTTGGCCACAGTGGTAGGAGCCATATGTTGTCAAGGCTGCACCAGCATTATTGGATTCCTGCTGCGGGTGTTGCCATAAGAAAGATCGTGGCCAAATGTGTCATGTGTCGTCAGTTACACAGAGCAGCAGGTCAACAGCAAATGGCAGACTTGCCTGGTGATAGAGTTTCAGCAGGAGAACCTCCAGTCATCTATGTCGGCGTAGATTACTTTGGCCCCTTTGACATCAAGCGGGGCAGAAGTGTTGTTAAATGATATGGAGTAATCTTCACATGTTTGTCAATAAGAGCTGTACTCATTGAAGTTGCCTCATCTTCGGACACTGATTTGTTCATCAACCCCTTGCGACGCTTTATCTCGAGAAGAGGCCAAGTCAAAGAGCTATGCTCTGACAATGGCAAAAACTTGATCGGTGCAGAGCGTGAGCTGAAACGTGCTATTGATGGATGGAATCTGGAGCAAATCATTGATTTGCTCTTACTGAAAGGAATCAAGTGGAAGTTTAACCCTCCAACCGGATCACATCATGGTGGAGCATGGGAGAGGTTAATCCTATCAATCAGAAAAATTCTCAATTCCACTCTGAGGACACAAAACCTGGATGAGGAGGGACTTCATGCAGTACTCTGTGAGGTGGAGTCAATTCTGAACAGTAGAGCGCTCACTAAGGAATCCACAGACCCAAATGACTTGGAATCATTAACACCCAATCATCTTCTGCTTCTTAAAGTGAAGCCCAGCTTACCACCTGCTCTGTTTCACAAGGAGGACAACTATGCCGTCGATGTAAACAGGTTCAATGCATTTCTGATTTGTTTTGGAAAAGGTGGATTAAAGAGTACCTGCCACAATTGCAGGAATAAAAGAAATGGACAAAGATCAAGCGAAACTTTGTGGAGACATTGTGCTGGACGATTCCGCACCACGGAATTCTTGGATCTTTGGGAGGATAACAGGGACCGTTCCAAACCAAATTGGACTTGTAAGACAAGTACGAATCAAGACCCAAATCAGTTTTCTCTGCAGGCCTATAACAAAGATCTGCCTTCTTCAGGAGTCGATGGAGTCGTGAATGCTTCACTGCTTTCCATGACTATGACCTTTCTTAAGACTTGTGAATTAATATGACTTTTACTTGACTTTTTGGACAGGACTTGAATCAAGAAGAGATTCAAGACCTACAATGATCTATTGGCTGCCTTTGCACAGAAAATCGTGAAAAGGAACAAAATTGTGAAAAAGAAAAAAAAATTAGACAATTGTAATGGTGATTTTTTTTTTTTAGTAATGATGGCTTGGTAATTATTATTGTGTAATGATTGTAATAATTTGGGGCCGGAATGTTGGTGCCAGGTTTTATTATCGATCATCACTTTAAATGGGCGGCACATGTCACGTGGTGTGGGCGTTACCGACTCACCTCAGTGGTAAATCAGCTGATTCGAGAGAGGGTTTGGAACAAGGACTGTTATACAGTCCTTGGTTTGGAATGAATGAAGGAATTAGAGAGAGACGGGGTGGGGGGGGTTCTCATTTTTTGCTGACCGCATTACTTCTGCTTTTAAATGATTGTTTGGTTCACTGTTTGTAATGAAAAATAAATGTATGAAATGAGAAACTGGATCTCCGCTTTATTGACCACCAGTCAGCGAGTCAATCAGGTGAAATTCCCTCGTCTTAGCCTCTCGGCGATATCCTAAAATGTTTGTCAATAGTCGCCTAATACGTGGGATTACTTAAACAATCGGTTCTCCAACTCAGTTTTGCGGGACCACTGTGTATGCAAGTTTTCATTGCAACCACAACTACAGACCCAGAATTACATTAAGCTGGTAATTAGTCTTAATTAGTGGCATTTCATTGATTTACACTCTGACGTCACGTTATGTGAGAAATAGCAGTACCTGCCATGGGGAGTCAAAGCCCCATGTCCCTATTGTGTTCATAATGCAGTATTGCATGTAATTGCACAAGGTTTAACATATTGACAGATTCAAGTAATTCTAAGCTTAATTAATGAGCTCCTGTGGGTTGCTTCACAAAAGTTTAAAGTTCATTAAATTTTTTTCCTAGCTATATTAACAAAGTACATGTGTGAGTCATCGTTACTTGCGTTGCCGTTGAACTCTTCATTTTCTAATACACATACAGATTTAGTGACAATGTATCAGTTATACAAATTAAGAGCCCACTGATTTTTTTAAGAACTTCATTGGTACATTTTTGTTTTAATTTCTCTTTTTATCCAGCTGTTTCCCATATACCACGATGTGAATATGGAGCTTTTATTGTTCAAAGCAAACATAGCAATTATTGTCAATGTCGCTCTAAAGGGTAATGAAGAAAATTATCCTCAATAAAATTCTGCGTTGCATTTGTGGTTGCAACAAAAACCAGCTCATGCACAGTGGTCCCCAGGACCGAGTCTGAGAACCACTGACTTAAACCAGAGGTGTCTAATCATAAAGGACTGGTGTGGGTGCAAACTTCTGTTTTAGCCCATTATCACAGCAGTCAACTCAACTCATATTAACTCATGAGGGTGTTCAAGTCAAGACCTTGATAAGTAGAACCCAGTGTATTAATGTTGTGCTAAAACAAAAGCCACCACCAACACCAGCCCATTGCTGACAAGATTGCACAACCCTGACTTAAATTCTGAAATCACATTCTGTCAGAAATAGCCGTGCATACCATGAAAATACATCTGAGAATATTAAGAACTCATTGCACTCAGCTTCAAACAGTATCCATATACAAGAAAAGGGATATAGTAAGTCATCTGTACCCAATGAAATTAATGTTTCAGGTCAATCAGCAAGCATCTAATAAGTGTTTACACCTGGCCACCAATCCTAACCATTTGGAAGAAACAGGGTTGACAATCACTGTTCTAGAACACGGATAGGGTTGAGATCTGTAGTTCTACAACAATCTCAAACAAACCATGGATATACCTCGCTCCATATGTTGGAGCATTTTCATGCTGAATCGTTGCTATTGGAGGTGAAAATCATGTGGAATGTCATTGTATGCAACAGCACTGAGATTTTCCGTGGGTGGAAAGATGCCTTGATTGAACCATTATCATGATTACGGTCCGGTCGGATGCCAAAGGCAATCTGGCGGGCTCTAGGACCAAGGGCCTAATAAAAACAGACTCAATATGCCAGGCTGGGGGGTGAAGGAAAGATTTAATGAAATAAGTAAATAATGAAACAAATAGGAAATGAGGTTCCGCAAAAAGGTAGAGGTGACGGCTGAAATTCTCACTGATCCGCTGTGAGACGGGAATGCAGAGTCAGTAGGGCTAGCACCTCCCAACCCTAAATACTCTGCTGATACCTCCACCCTAATGGGCTTCACCTTCGGCCCATTAAGGCGGAGGTGAAAGAATGAGAAATGGGGAGGGGCTGCAAGGAGCAATGCTGCGTCCAAATAGTCTTTTTTGCTAAGGAAAGTTCCTAACACCTAGAGAACGATCCGAAAGTGTTTACGTGGCAGCCATGATAAGTGTGTTCCAATTCTTAGAATGTAAAGGAAAGGTGTCTCAGTGCTTCCTAATGGATCACCTTTAGGGTTAGGGTACACTGACCCACCCTCTTCAAAAAGAAAGGAGGAAATGCTATCCTGTATTCCCGCGATGATCGTCCAGCCAATCACGAAAACAGACAAACATGACAGGCAGGAGGCGGGCGATCACTGCGCCTAGCCCTAGTCTAAGCACATTCGAATTCTCTTATTAGTGCGGTTCTCTTCCTAAGCTGTAAAAGAGTCCCCTTTATACCTTCCCTTTACCTTGTGATGTTTTACACAGATGTTAAAGAAAAGTGGTTAGGAATTAGACAATAGGCCATAATTTTTTAACTATTCGGACGCAGCCCAACCCTTACAACCATGAAATGCAGCCCTTTTGGCCGTGCAGGGTCCACCTCATATTCAGGGACACACCAGTATATTTTGCTTCCTTTGCTCATGCTACCATCTCCTAGGATTACAGCAAAGAGTGACCATGTACTGGATTTCAATGAAGAGGATAGGATAGGGTGGGCTGGTGTTACTTATTTACTTTTTACATGTTCAATAACTCTTCAGAACTTTCTTATGTTTATATTGCATCACTCTTTTTAATCTTTTCTAATCAAGTTTTGGGGTCACACACATGGGTAATTGACAGTCTCCAGTTAATGTGACATGCATGTCATTGGATTGTGGGTGGAGATTAGAGTGACCTCGTGCCAACACAGGGAGAACATGTAAACTCCATGTAAAAAAGACACCAGACTAGATCTGAACCCAGAATCTACTTGCTGTGAGTCAGCAGTACTACTTTCTGCACCACCTTGCTTCCCGGGTAAGCACTGTGAATATGTTACAAAGGCCGTGTTCGAAACCGCGCACTAACATACTACTCACATTACCGATGACATCAGAGTTAGGGGGTAGGGTGTTCACTTATGCGTGGGGAGTGAGTTTGTGACTGTGAGAAGTTCCCGGATATATACTAGATCGGGCAGATATTTTGTGGGTGCATCGTAAGCTCACTATTCATACTCAAATTACCCAGGATGCAACGTGACGTAAACGGCCAGAAACACACGCTGAGGAATAACAAGAAGAAGAAGCAACAGGAAGAGTTTGTTCGCAGTGAGTACAGTGTAGTTTGACTGGTGAGAATAGTGTATGTAGACCATAGAGCGTGGTTTTGAGCACGGCCCGAGTCACTTCCTTGCAGTCGACAACCCTGTTCCCATTGGTTTTCACTCCTGCCATAATTTGCCACACCTTATTCAACAAATCAGCTGCTCAAAGGAAATTCCTATCTGTTCAGTGGAGGCTTTGTGAGGATTGGGGTGAAACTCTATGGGATGATAGATCTCCAGGACCTCAGTTGCTGACCTCTCGTCTATGGAATGGGCAAAACGTTACAGGAGAACTTTTGGAATTTACATATTTGCCTGGGTGAATATCTCTGGTCCCCAAATCAACAAATATCCATCCAGGAATCTGAGGACTTCAGGACAACCTATGGTATTAAAGCAAATAGCCATGAACTAAGCAGGTTTCAGCATCAGTCACACATGCTTCATAGCTGAATCTGCTTACCCCTACCCCCCTTTGGCCAAAATGAGGTCATTTCCTGCTGTGAAATACTTGATAGGCATTTGATTCCCATTCATGTGTTCAGAGGATTTTTGTGGATTCATATATTATAAATATTTTTCTGGTTATGTACTCCCCATGTTGTATTCAACTCCAGAAAATGTTAATGTTTTGTGATTAGAACCCCATGTCTGCATGGAAAGATAGAGGCCTAATTTCTTATGCATCATGACTTTAAAATTCAGGATATCTCACGCATAACCACAGGATATAACGGATGGGGGGGCTACCACTGGGTCTGACAGCCGTTGATTTTAGCCGCTTTCACCCCGGACGCGAAACCATTTTTTCTCAAGACAGATTACATTCAAAGTCAATGCAAAGACGCGAATATTCGCTTTTTTGCATTCACTTTGAATGTAATCAGTCGTGCGAAAAATTCGTTCCGCGTCCGGTGTGAAAGCAGCTCTACAGTTAAGTTTGGGCAGCGTATCTGACCTTTTTCTCTCTCTCTCTCTCATAATGGCCGCCAGTAAATTTACTGTCTCAACACTATTTTTTTTGTTTCAACAGTCTCCAAATGTGAACGATACTTAAACGTCCCCATATGCCAGCATCAAGAAGGTAATTGAATTATTGCATTTTTTAACCATGAACTGCAGATGAACACTTTCTAATTTAAATGATTCATTTCGAATTTGTTGTAATGGTTCAGGCCACATGAAGATTCCTCACTCCCATTTTCACCACAGACTATAGTGCCACTGCCGTTTAACAACAAATTGCTCGACAGCGACCGAACATTAAATGGACAAACGCTGATATCAGCGACCCATCTTGACGTAAAGGAAGGAAAGGCGAAAATATAACACACAAAGTTGAGTGACAGCCATATTAACCAACCACATTGTTCTCGATGGGAAAATCTTGAAAGATTCTACTAATGGGCATTGACGGAGGAGGGGGATATTGTAAAAGTCTGAATGTGCCTGGTTGATATAAAGCAACTAAGAAGGTTACGAGTAATAGAATAGGACAAATGCATCCAATGACTGCGCCAAATGAAACATCGAATTGAATTTGACATTCGCACAGTAATTTATGGAGCTGTATCCAAAGCCAAGGCTGTATTTGCGGCGTTTCCGATAGTCCGGGAAGGGATCATGCTGTTTACCTTGTTTGACTCGATGCGCCGACGCTAGCCAGCTAGCTGACTCGAAACCTTGCACTATTGAACTAGCAAGTTCGCTTGCGAGCTGAATAAATGCTGAAGTTATTAGAAAAGGGACGACGGCAAGGACTGAGTTAGTGAAACGTTCTGGTCTGACTGACAGCTTGTTTGCTGGGATTCCTTGCGGGTAGAATGGTCAGGTGAGGGTCCTTATTTGGATAATTTTAGGCTGTATTTGTAATTCTAATATTCAGAAAATCGTGGCTGGTCTATTGGTATAATTTTTGCTTCTGTTGTCCCTTGGGACGAAATACTGGTTTGTGTCGTCGATAGGCCTATTTATTGTAGCCTATAATCTGCATCTTGAATTATCCGTATCATCTCAGATAAGGCAACATAGGAGAGAACGCTACTCTTCAGACGCGGATAACGTGATATGCTTGACGTCTTCCTCGGTAAGATTCTGCACCAACATCGTGTCGAGGCACGGAAATGACCCGTCGGGTTGAGTTGTGCTGTACGATATAAAGCACTTGCGTAAGATAAAATAATTATTCCGCGATGGTGACATTATAGAACTATTGACTATCATCACAGGCACAAGAAAAACGAAAATGATATTTCCAATAAAGTGACGTTAGGCTGTCCAAGTGTGGGACATTCAAAGGGTTAAACTTTTGTTTACGTGCGCAATTTGAATGATCCCGTCACGATTATCTCTTGAGCGACAGCTGCGCCTCCGCCAATGTATCGCACGTGCGACATGTCAAATGCTGTCGGGCTGAAGTTGGCCGATTCAAATTTCGCTGCACATTGTTTTACCTGAATCTTCTGCAAGTTTAATTTTACAAACGTGCACACCGTTACTTAGAATGGTTGTATTGGCTTCCAAGCTAGAAAAATAGACTTGCACGTTTGGACTGAATCTGAGAAGTTTTGCAGAGGACTTTGACTGCTAGGACCGTACGTGCAGGACGAGCCGGCGGTTTTTTAGCAAGCGGACGCGCATTTGAGAGCATCACAGACAGAGTGAGGAAAAAGGCTGGAGCTGACGCATTTACTGACTGGAGGAGCTGTACGGAAACTCACAAGGCGAAGCAACTGTAAACAGGAAAGTAGGTGAAATGGCCGGCGACAACATCCACAACGCGGAGTACTCATGTGACACTTTTAGTGACCAACGTTTGCTGTGCAGAAAGCAGGAATTTGTCAGAAATTTCCAAGCGTCCACGTCTTCGCCGTATTTGGAGATGATTGACGGCGTATTGTATCGCAAAAAGTCGGAAAAGGGGAATACGAATTATAGAGAAATTTTGGACGAAGGCAGACGACTGAGTGCGATCGCCACGTTTCATCTGAAGGGGAAGACGCATCGCACGTTGGAGGAAACTTACAGATTTGTTGCAGAAAACTACTGGTGGGAAGGTAGGTGTTCGCGATAGTCCAGTCGATTCGTGTTTATGGAACTGTAGAGACTCACTGTAGGCCTAATGTTACTGCTGCGAGGGCATCTTTCCGTTTGTTCTCCTGTGCTGGTACGAATTAAGGGCAGCATTGAAGGCGCAGGTAGCGCACCCTGCCGTATCATCTGCCCCGCTGTGGCAGCGGGGGCGCGCTAGCTGTCAGTCATCAGGCTGTGGTGGCTGATCTCGTCTCTTCTGGTCGTATTCATGTCAGCGCAATGCCTGTTGGGGACAGAGTTGGGAGTAACTAATTACAAAGTAACTAATTACTGTAATCAGATTACATTTATTAGTAAGGCAGAAATGTAACGCATTACTTTGATAATTTAAGTAATCAGATTACAGTTACTAACAAATAAATGATCTAGTCACTTGCATTACTTTAAATTCCTCAACTATCGGCAGGGCAGGAGGCCAGAAAAACGTATTCATCCTCTTCTTCTTCTTCTTCTTTTTGTGTATATTGGCGATCGAGACTGAGGACAGAAATCAAATCAAACGTCCTTTTTCATGCGTGTTCATGCCAGTACTGTAGCCTTTTACTTGACTCACTTTTCTGTAAAGTGCTGTTTGGGCAGATTTTTACAACTTTGCTGTTGGCTCTGCTGTATTAAAGAGCATGAAGGAGAGATCTTGTATGTGCCCTAGAATAAAGATTAATGAGGATCTGGGCATATACCAGGTTTTAGCATGACATGGTTTATTAATTAACTTATGGTGAATTACAGATAATGGCGGTGAGTAATCCGAAAGTAATGTAACTAGTAGTGTAACTATTTACTTTAAGCAGTGAGTAATTAAGTAAAGTAAGGGATTACTTTTTAAAAAGTAACTAGTAATGTGTAAGGCTTTACTTTTTTAGAGTAACTAACCCAACACTGGTTGGGGATGCCCTATTATTTTGTCTTTAACTTCGCAGTGATGGGTAAATTTGGCCATTGGTGGACGTACATGGATGCAGACAGTGTTGTCCTGTCCAGTAGGCGACCATCATTCTTCATAAACGTAAACTTTACTTAAATGCTTGCGTGCGAGTTGCCTCAAGCAACGAGGCTATGAACTTTGTAATTATATGTGGATATCAGAGCTATCTGATTTTGTAGCCTGTCAAAACGAGTGAACCATCGCATATCATGTTTTATTTTGCTATAAAAGTTCACTGAGTGCTAAAAAGTAGAGTACTGAACTTTGAAATATGCGCGCATAAAACTTCCTCTGTACATAACGCATTGTATTGCTGATGCATTGTTTCAGTTCACCATTTGTTTGATGATGAATTGAAACAATGCATTAGCGATACAATGTGAGTCGATGAATCACTTTTTTGCTCTCAAAGCCGATATCCAAATACCTGGATTGAGGGTGTTTTACTAAACGTAGTCATTCAAGATCAAAATGCACTGCCTCTGTTCTGGGCTTACTGGCAGCTGTTCTTCTATTAGGTAACAATATATTAGCTTGTTAGAGTATATTTGCATTTCCAGTAATGCATTAGATTCTTGCTAGTTTTTTATGGGGTCAGCATCTCAAACCGCGACTCTGTCTGTTTCTAAACGGAATGGGAACGCTTGCAAACAGTTACATGTCAGCACATTTCAAGGAAAACTTTTTTTTGTCTAGATTTCTTTGGGGGAAACTCCTCAAGGGGTTTACCCATATACCTATATACCAAAGTTTTAACTTCCTTAATGATGAGCAACTTGTGATTGATTTCTGCGTTGGGTGCTAGAGAAGGAAGGCAGGTGTGAAAGGCTAGTGGCTGAGTGAGCCCTGGGGTTGAATATTGCTTTATTATGACTCGCCCGCATGAATGAGATGGTTACCCATGATGCCGCTGTGTTCTGCCTGTGTAGGAATGTATTTCAACATCCGAGAATACGTCCTGGGATGCCAGAAGTGCCAGGCACAGAGAAGGGGGCAGGTAAGGGCTCTGGGATCGCAGGGCAGTGAAATTAAGTGTTTAGAGAGGCATATTACAGACATTTTTACTGTACTCAGCTGATGATTTTATTTGAAGGTACTTTGTTGATTAGACGCAGCGGGGAGCAGTGTGGGGCTCGTGGCTTCATTAAGGGGCCCCATCTATAATACTGATCTCATTGTGGCTTCACTTGGACGTGAACCAGCAAGCTGTCTGGGCTCAGCCAAGTACCTTTTCCCCTAAAGGCTACTTTATTAGGCCTTGATCCATGGAGGTAATATAATAGAACTAAAGCGAGCAAGAAAGTACCACCCCTATTACTTTCAATGGGAGATGCTTGGCTAGCTACTTCAGCCCAGGAAGTATGTATGAAGTACGGAACTGACCCGACGCCATCTATAAAAATGGCGTTCCATGGGTGCTTATTTCACCACTTCATTAGATTGCCAATCTGATTACACAGCACAAATGGCCAAGAAAATGTGTCGTCTGTGCGGATTAGTGAATGTGTTCGAGGGGAAATGACAAGCAGTGCTGTTAATCCGGGACGTGAACGCGCTATACACTCATTGGCTGAACTGCTGCAGTCAGACCAACAGCTGGACTACCAAACTCGTGCACGAGCTGTCATCAAGCTCTAAGCAGCAGTTCTTATTTTACAGGCCCTCTTGAAAACATGGAACTGTTGCATCAGACAAAGAACAAAATAATGAAGGATTACTGAATACATTTTCTTTTGTTTTCACTTCATTTGACAAGAAAAAAATGTATTCTATTCAATTGGTGTCTATGGATCTTCAGCATCTTTGGCCACAAAATTGCCTCCTTGGGAAAGAAGCAGGAAGCTAACATGCTAATGCGCTGAAGCAACGGTACTTCCTCATTCTCTCTGGTTCCATTATATATCTCTATGCTTTGATCCAGGGCAGAACAGATTCAGGTTCTGGGTGAGGTTTGGATGAGAATCGTTTCATTGGAATGAGCCTTTTATTGTGCAGTTCACAAATTATCACCTAACTATGGACAGCAAGCTTAGATCAGGTGGTTAACCCTTTGAATGCTGAAATAATTAAATTTATATATTTTTAAAGTTTATCTTGTGTTGTTGAAAACCTATCATATGGTGACTTGTTTAAAAGAGCTCCCCTGTGGGAGCCCTTTTAAACATGTCACCACATGATGGGTTTTCAAAAGCTTTGATTTTAACGTCTTGCATCATGGAGTCACAGAAGTTGCATTTAGTGCTTGAAGGGTTAATATAGGTCTCTTCTGCAAGAGTTAAGGGGTCATTGGAAGGGATTTATTTAGAGAAATTGCCATAACGAAAAACAAATAGAAGAACAGATTACGTGACTTTGGGTTGGAGCTTCAGCTAAATGGCTGTAATATTGAGTGACGGTCAGTCCTGCAGTTGCTGTGGGGCGGTCAGTCTGGTTTTTGTGTCCGCTGTAGGATGGGGCCGGGGCTCTGGTTTCCAGGACACTTGTGTCTCACGGCAACAATGTCCTCCGCGAGCTGAGAAGCCAGAGGGAGGCGGGGCTCTTCTGTGACGTAATCCTGAAGACGGACAACCGCTCTCTCCCCGCCCACCGTGCAGTACTGGCAGCCGTGAGCGAGTACTTCCAGGAGGTCTTCACCGAGACGGGCTGCGCTCCGGGCCTGCAGGCGCATGTCGACCTCAGTGGTGCGATTCTGCTCCGCTGCTCCCTTCTTATCTCCATCTTTACCTCTCCATCTCCCTCCGTCTCTCACTCCCTCACTTCAGTTCACTTCCAGCTGGGCTTCATTGGCATAGTGGGGGTGCTATACTGCCAGAACACAACAGGTCCTGCGGATGTACTGCTGTTATAATGTACTGCTGTAACGAGAAATCTCTCACCCTCTCTCTCTCTCTCTCTCTCTCTCATTCTGCCCCTGCTTTTTCTCTCATTTGTCTTCATGCAGCTGTTACACAATTTGGACATAAGTATTGGGACACACTGTGGTCTCAATCAAATACACCTGTATTTGATTGTTTGGGCTTCCATATTCCACTCAGAGGAACATCAACAACGCAGATCTATTCTATTTTCTCCTGCCCTGTTTTTTCTCCCAGTACATAGTGTGTAGAGTGGAGGTTGGTTTAGTGCCCAGATTAGGGTAAGAATGCAGGTCTTTGCTGTGCAGTACTGAAGGTTAGGGCGCACGCAGGTTTATGAACTGAGCAGTTCTCATCTCTCTGGCGCCTCCTGCAGGTGTAAGTGAGGAGTTTTTCCTGCCACTGCTGGAGTTCTGCTACAGCTCCACGCTGTCGGTGGGGGCGGGGCTCCTGGGCGAGGTGTGTGCGCTGGCCCGGCACCTGCGCATGCGGCCAGCCGTGGAGGCCTGTGTCGCCCTGCAGAGCGAGCAGGAGATGGGACTCGGCCGGCGAGACGGTGCTCCAGCTGCAGGTTTGCTCAGGAAGAGGAAGTGTGTGAAATCGAGTTTCGCACTGAAGGATGAGCCCTTCGGGAACGCTCCGAAACGGGTCTCATCCCGACAGCGTGTCCCAGCCACCAACAATCACCTGTCTGACTGTTTGAGGTCGTCCCGCTCGCCACGGGGGGCAAAAGGGACGGGCTCTGGCCACCGGCTGATGCTCTTGGACTTCAAATCTCCTTCCGGAGAGTCTGAGTCCCCCCCCTTTCTCAGTGGGCCCTCCCCTCCTGCAGAGGACGCTCTCCGCCGTCCGGCTCGTTTTCTGCGCTCCAGCTCCAGCACCCAGGAGCCACAGTCCCGCACGGAGGACTCTGAAATAAGCCCAGCCTCTTCCTGTGGGACACAGGGGTCAGGGGTGAGTCTGGGCCTGGAGGAGACGGTAGAGGACGAGGCGGAAAGTTCAAGGTCTCTGGAAAAGTACCGGCTACTGAGCGTGCTCGGTCTGCAGAGGAAGTCGCAGTTCCCAGACCCGGTGCAGCCTGCTGGCTGGCAGCAAAAGCAGCGCCTTCGCAAGCTGAAGGTCCTGAGCTACGCCCTAACCGCCCCCCGCGGGCTCCGCCCGGCCTCGCCTGGCACCTCCTGCCTCCCGGTGAAGGACGAGCCCCTGGAGCCTATAGCAGTGGAGGAAGCGGGGAGTGGGAGAGGGCCTCTGACCAATCGGGTGCGACCGCTTCGGCACAGGGAGGCGCTAAGGCGCTCTGTGCGGATCCGGGACGCCCCCTTACAGAACCTGCCCCGCCTTCGCGCCAGGAAAACAGAGCCCAGGGCTCGCGTTCCGCGAAAGAGGCCAGTCCGAGTTAAGAGGGAAACGGCCCACCCTGCTGTTTCTCCGTTCGCGCTCCCTGACTGTAGTACACCTGGCCACCAGCAGGGGGAGCCCTCCTTTAACAGGAGAGGCAGGTGCCGACTGGACCTGTCGTTAGTCCAAGGTGGCAGCCACGCCCGGTTGGTTGGTTCGACGGTGCGCGAGTGCACCCGCAAGGCAAGAATGGATGACGGCGCCCCCTGGTGGTCAAAGTCCATAAAGGATGAGCCAGTGGACCTGTTCCCCGTCAGTGTGGTCCCTGAGCTGGGCAAGCGACAGAGCAAGCCCCCCGTGAAGCTGCTGGACCCCGGATTTCTGTTCGAGTTCTGCCGACCCACGGGCATCAAGCAGGAGCCGGAGGGCGGGGACAAACGCGTGAGCCAATCCGTCGAGCGGCTGAAGCAGAGGAGTGGAGGCTCGAGACTCCGGCGTGAAGGAAAGGGTGTGGCCTCCCAGGGTCTTCCCCGGGCCAGATCGGGGACAGCAGAGGTCGGCAGGCGTCTACCAAAGGTAATGCACCTCAACTTTACAAGTTAAGAGTCAAGGGAAGGGTCACACAGATATGTAATGGATGAGGAAATCTTGATTATAATAGTGTACTTTGCTTAGTTAGTGAGTTAATACGGATGAAAGTGAGGTGTAACGTTTTAAAATCGCAAGTCCTAGAAGGATAATGAAGGCAAGTCATCCGGGCTGGACTAATAACAGTGGCTTGACTGATCAGCCTTCTAATTTCGGCTGGGCGGCACGGTGATGGATTTGCGTTTTCACCTCCCCTCAAGAGGGTCATGGGTTCAAATCTTGCTTGGGTCATTACTGTGGCCGTGGCTGCACTCGTGTGTTCAATACGACCTCTGTCATCCGTTCATGCCTGGATGCATTTATCCCAGGAAACCAGGGGAGCCATTAATGGCTTCATAAAAAGTGGCTGCTTTATGTAAACCTGTGGAACTTCAGGTCTATTTTAATTTAAATTCTATGGGAGATCCCAAGATATCCAAAGACAGCAGATATATACTGCTCAGTTTCTGGGAAATGCGTATAACAGCCCTTTTCCCAAAAAGCTGGGACACTCTAAAATGTTAATTAAAACAGATTGCAATGATTTGCAGATCATTTAAGCCATATATTTAATTGAATGTCACAAAGAAAACTTTTTTTATAAATGTTGGGACATGGATGGTAAAAGACTGAAAAAATTGCATGATGTCAAAAAAAAACCAGAGCCATCTGGCAATGGCGGATCCCCCTGGCTGTAGGTTGTGACACATCTACACATCATGATTGACATGTGTGTCAAGTTTGGTGAAGCTAGAACATGTAGTTTCCGAGATATGGCCCGGACAAACTCATGTTTACAGACGGACAGACAGACAGACGGACAGAGCGATAGCTATATCCCCCCGCATTACATGCCGACCACAGCTGAGTCCCGAGGTGCCGCATCCAAACTTGTACGTCACATTGAGAAGACGACGGCGGCTGCAGCCTGTGTGGAGTTGGCCTGCTCCCCCTGTGTTCATGTGGGTGTGCTGTGGGTACGCTGGTTCCCTCCCCTGACACAAACACCAGCATGCTAAGCTAACTGGAGACTAAATGAATGGCATGTGCCTCAGTTTCCTACATGTGTTGAGGAGTGCGACTGGTGAGATGGGTGAAAAATTAATTTTGTTAAACAGTAAAGAAACATTCTATCTGGAAAGCTTCTGATTTGGATAATTTCATGAGCCTTTCATTCTTTGTGTTCAGGGATTATAAAATTTGGCCCTGGTTTTCTATTCTGTGGACTAATTAACTGAGTAATCAGTGCTTCTAATTGGCCAGACTGTCTACACATCTGAGTCCCAGATAAAGCAGGATGGAAAACCATCGTTTCTCCACCCTAGAGGTCCGTGATGACTTTTAGATCCCAGCTTTAGATGATCGGGTGTTGACATGTCCTACAGAATAGGTGCTCAACACTTATTCTTTAACGGCATGTCACTTTAGATAGCAAATGCCGATGAAATAATTGTCGCAGTGCGTAATTTTGAGTGTAATGAGGTTTCCATTTCCCTGCTCAGAAACAGAAGCAGCGCCCCCTGTTGGAGAATACTCGCACAGTCCGCAAGAAGGGTCCCGCCCCCATGACATCACACACCTGCGTCCTGTGCCGGGCCAAGTACAGGAACTGCGACGCCCTGATAATGCACCGAATCCGCCACACAGAGGGAAAACACTGGCCCTGCCCTGTATGCACCTCTCCGTCTATCTGGCTATCTCTCCCTTTCTCTATCTCTCCCTCTCTTTATGTCTGTCTATCTCTCCCTCTCCTCTATCTCCATCTACCCCTCCTCTCTCTCTCTCTCTCTCCATCTGTGTCTCTCTCTCAATTCAGCGGAATTCACTGTGCTTTATTGGCTTGACATTTTTATTGCACATATTGCTAACACAAGCAGAAAATGTGTAACAAGCTCTACTATTACTATCTAGTTATACTAGTGTCTCTATCTGTCTGTCTGCCTGTCTGTCCGTCCCCCCTCTCTCTTTCATTCTCTCAAGTAGAATGACATGTCTCCTGCCTCAGACTTATTCGTGTTGAATGTTGATGATGTATTTCGGTTCTGGTTGTATTTTACCCTTCCTGGTTCATAGGTCATGTATTGATCCTTGTGAAAGTGCGGCAGCAGTGATCGTCTTTCTCGTTTTCCCTCGTTCTCTTCAGCTCTGCAGCAAGACCTTCTTCAGACAGAGAAACGTCCAAAGCCACATCCGAACCCACGACCCAAATCTCTACAAATGCCGTTCCTGCATCTCGGCCACGTGATGTGACGTGTTGTGTCGGTCGGCTGACCGGCATGAACTTCCCAATAAACTCTTGCGATGTCAGTCACCCGTGGCACCACGAGCACCGTGGGAAACTGTGCCGCCATCGCAGCGGCTGATTTTTCCTCTTCGAGTCCTCCCTCCTTCTCTTGCTTTTAACTCCTTCCCTCGGGGAGGCAAGGAAAGGAAGGAAGAGTACGTTTTGATGAGACTGGGGAACTGAAGGAAGGCGAATTCGTAACGTGGAACTTGGCACGTCCGTTGGAAGAGTCGTGAGTTTTAGACACGGTGGATGAGGAGGTTAGTTGTATTGCACGTAATACGAAGAAAATACTTCACGCAGTGCTGTTGGGGGTTTGTGTTTGTGGTTTAGGTGTCTTTGGGGAAACGCCAGATTCCTATTATATTAGATCATTAAATGTAGAATCTCCTTAGATGATGGCGGAATGATGGACTTCTGTCCGGTTCAGGGGTACGGAGTGACTGGATGGATGAGGTAAGATAAGTGTTTGGAGCGAGGCCGTGAGCTGGAGTCTCGTTACTGGGTCTGGCGGTTGGGTTGATTCCGTCCTCTTTCCACATCAGCCATCCTCCTCTTCCTCTCGTCTCTTCATCCCTCCTTCAGTTCCTCAGCTTTTTTCCTCCTGCTGTAGCAGGAGGGGCGGAGTCAGGGAGATCAGGTGTCGTTTGCAGACACGGTCCTATGAAATGTCGGAGGGAACTCCGAATCAACGTTTTTAGCAGGAAATGTCTTTGCTGACTGAACTGGCAGCATCTGATTTCGGATTAAGTGCCTGTACTTGATGAAACACTTTTTTTGACTGTAGAATACTGATGAAATTAGCTGTTTAATGAGCTTATAATATCTCATTTTATTCAGTTAAGTCATAACTGTAACAGTGTGCAAACCATTGCCTGAATTGTAAGTACTGCAATCTTTTTTTGTTAATTATGCCTTATTGTTATTTTGTCAATTTTCTTATTCAAATAACAATTTCAAGATTCTGTCCTCTACCAATTTTGCGTATGCTTATCTACATATTTGAAGTTATGCGTTGTCGTGGAGACAGGGAATGGGTATGGAAATTACTTCAAATAGAAATAAGAAGCCTTGTAATGCTAGTACCAATGTAATATTGTTGTTGTTGTCGTTATTATTATTATTATTATTGATTAGATGGTTGCGCTGAATTAGTAACATTTTTTAAACCTAAGAAATCCTTGTTAAATGTACTTGAATGAATACTTGAAGAGAGAAGAGGAAATTATGAATACATGTTATTACATAATTATAAATTCTTTGTCTGGCAGCCTCAGTGTGACTGCAGTGTAGATAAGAGTGAACAATGCTACCTATTTAAACAGAAATGTGACCTCAAAGGTGTCATAATATAATGGTAATTAAACTGTTTTATGATTTTTATCGTGTACAGCTACAGTTTGTCGTTTTGTATTTAAAATGTCTAATATTTAATCATGAAGCATATTCGTGCACAAACTTATAAATTGAGTATTTGCTCTTTAATTCTGAAATTGTATGGAAACATCAACTTTGATCTGTTGAAACTCCTTATAGTTTTAATAAATCATCAGTTTTACAACTAGAGGACTGTATTTATTAACTGTGACTAAGTGAAGAATTGTCAACCCTGTCAACCCTTCTCCAGTTTATTTTTGCTCTTTCCGTTTGAGCCAAATCCGGAGCTCCCCCCTATCCATTCAAGAACCTGAACAAAACTGTTCAGAGCGACGGTACATAGTGCGCATGCGTCATTTCTGATGGTTTGGATACTCTGTGAACGGAATTCCAGGAATCACACGACGAGTTGGCTGCTAGCATTGTTGCTTTGGAAGAAAACCATGTTCAAGAGACAAATCAAGAGGTGCGAGATATTAGCGACCGTCTGAAATCCCTTGAATCCATGAGTAGCCCTGATATCACAAAGAACGTTGTGATTAGGAATCTCCCGTTCAGAGAAAAATGAAGTCCTGTCCAATGTTGTCGATGCATTGATCAAGGATAGCTTGAAACTGAAAAACATTACTTGTGAATCAGCTGTTAGGAAGAAATCTTATAGCGATAAAGTCCCTGGGGTGGTGAACACTGAGGACAAGAAATATGTAATGAAGAAGAAAGGCACGCTATCTAAATCAAATAACCTGGCAGTCAATAAAATATCTGTGAACCTCGATAAACCCGCCCCCTAGAGAGCCATGGAGGCTAACTTCCAAACCCTCATCCGCCAACTAGGAGACAAGTCTTTCTCATGGAAAGGTGGAAGGGTGGTTAAGAACAAACTCGGCTCTCAGAGCAATGACACGCAAAACCAATCAAATGATACATACTAGGTAACATTTGGATTTTGGAATGTTCAAAACTGGATGTTCAAAACTGGAATACAAACGAGGATTCTGATGGTTATAAGGCACGTGCTCGTTGTTTACATTGCTATAACCATGATGTTGTTGGTATAGCGGAAACCCACCTGATTGGCTCTAACGAAGTTCAGCTTGCAGGCTATTCATGGATTGGCCAGAACCGGATACGCCTCCACCACCGTGCCCGCACAGGCTCGGGCGGCGTGGGCTTATTGATCAGTGACTGTATAAACAATGGTTATACATGGGCGACCCTGGACTCCAGCACCGAGGGCATCCTATGGGTTAAGTTTAACCCCAGGAATAATAACTTTTCCTCTTTCCTGGTTGCTGTCTGCTACCTACCCCTGGCCAACTCTTCCCAGAGAGTAGATGCTGGTGAATTTTATGAGGAATTATTATCCCAAGTGTATCGGTATCAGCAATTAGGCCCCTTCGTAATTATGGGCGACTTTAATAGCAGATGTTCCGATACACAAGATTATATTGTTGGTGTGGACCCAATATGTGACCGAGAAGTCCTTGATTTCACCCACAACGAACATGGAGAACATTTAATAAATTTTCTGATCAGCTCAAACTGCTGTATCCTGAACGGCAGACACACTGTCAAGAATGATTTTACCTGTATCTCCCAGAAAGGCCTATCAGTTGTGGACTATGGTCTGGTACCCCATGAACAGTTGGAAAATTTCTCTGACTTCTCAGTTACCCGTAGCTGGGAGCTGTTCAATCTCACCGGGAGTGTGACGGAACTGGATCCCAGACGAGTTATCTCGGACCACTCCTACCTGTCTTGGCGCATGCGGCTCTCTCAGTACTCACCTGCTGAGGGGGATTCTGACGAGCTGGTGGCCGACGACCTACCTGATCCCACCATCACCCGCTTCAATCTGCAGTCCATCCCGGTGTCGTTCCTGTCGGGCCCTGAAGTGACGTCATCCCTCGAGTGCTGTGTCGGCCGACTGGAGGCTGGCGCGGCTAGCCAGGACGCCGTGGACTTTGTCTACGACGACTTCTGTGACCTGGTGCAGCACGAGATGAGGAAGAAGCTGGAGTTTCGCGGGTTCGTCCTCAAATCTCGCGGGTCGAATAAGAAGCGCCATGTCCGTAAGGCGTGGTGGACCGATTAACTCTCTGTCCTGTGGAACGCCCTGTGTGACGCTGAAAAGCACTGGGCGTCGTGTCGCCTGGGTCCCGATAAAAAACCCACCCTAAGGCCCCCATGAATAAAGCCCAAAGAAGCTTCAACCGAACTGTCCAAGCCGCCAAACGCCGACATTGGAGACGGCAGCAGGAGAATATCCAGGAGCTGGAGACGGACGACCCGAAGAAATTCTGGCAGGAGGTGAACAAGCTCGGTGTTGCTAACAAGCGCCGACAAGCCATCCCGTGGGAAGTGGTGACTCCTGATGGTGAAGTCAGCAGTCACGAACGAACTGTCCTTGACACTTGGAAGAACGCCTTCGCAGGCTTATTCCATTTTGCTGAAGCTACCCTGGATGTGGAGGATCGTGGTCCTAACAGTGAACTTTACCCTGTTTCTGGTGACCCGGCGGCGGTGAACCCCCCTGACATGGCCCCTCTCAACTGGTCCATCGAACGTGATGACATCATGACGGTCCTGCGGCGTGCCAAGAAGGGCAAGGCGTACGGCTATGATGGCCTCCCAGTGGAAGTTCTGAACAACGAACTAGTGATCGCCTGTCTTCACAAGCTGTTTAATTACTGTTTCTCTAATAATGTTGTACTTTATACGCTGATATACGAGAATCTTTATATTCCGCCTTATCTTCTGATATTCCAGGTTCTAGTGATATGAATGATATTGATAAACTTAATCAGGTGATTACCATTTTATCAGGTGATCATAATGCCAATTTGTGTGCCAGATACTGCCATGAAATTTTACGCCGAAGGCAATGTTTTAACGGTGTGTGAATCTAGTCAATACTCTATGCTCAATATGTTTTTATTACATGTATTATTATAGTCATTTTGCATGTTTTTATTTTATGTCTTAGTGTCTCATAACTCCTTTAGAGTGGTTTTTGATATTCTTATATTTTCGTGTATTTTTGCTTTCAATAATGTGTATCGAAAAGAGACAATAAAATCTTACTTACTTACTATAAAGCGTGCCCACAAATCGTCCGTGGCTGAATTTGGGGGTTAGCGATCTCGCATACACTATCGAGTCATGAAAATGGAGGTAATATATTATGCCTCTCTCCGGCAAAAAAGGCCTGAAAAAGCAATGTATATATAAGAGAATCAGCTGAACATTTAGCAAGTAATTAAGTTAACTGGCATCAGATGTGTGACAAGTCTGGCTATAAAACGGATGTCTTCGAGAGACTGAAGCTGTGTTCGAAATCGCCCCCTATCATGGATATAGTGCACAATATAGTGTGTCCGCCATTTTCTAGTGTTGTTCGAATTCTTTTCATCCACTATATAGTGGACTATAAAATACCTATAATGCACAGCGGAATCGAGTGAGCAAGCGATGTACACTACATTGTAGTGCCGTATACCACAATGCACTGCCTTTGTATTTTCCATAGAAGTAGAATGTGAAGAGAGGTGGCTCCGTAGTTGTAGTTCCTCCGGGCTCAAGAGGAGAAAGACCGCCCTTCCTGTTATCAGCCTTCAGTTCAAAAGCCAGCATCTCTGATGGTATGGGGATGCATTAGTGCATATGGTGTGGGACACTTGCATATTTTAAAAAGCGCCATGAATGCTGACAGATACATAAAGGTTTTAGAGCAACATGTACTCCCCTCCAGACGACATCTATTCCAGGGAAGGCCTTGTGTATTTCAGCAGGACAATGCAAAACCACATACTGCAGCTATTACAACAGCATTGCTTCGTAGTAGAAGAGTCTGTATGCTGAACTGGCCTGCCTGCAGTCCTGATCTTTCACTGATCAAGAATATTTGGCGCATAATTCAATGAAAAGTCTGCCAAAGGAGACCCAAAACTCTCCAGCAGCTGGAAGCCTGTATTAAATGAGAGTGGGATCAAATTCCAATGGCTAAACTCAAGCAACTTGTCTCCTCAATGCCCAGACGCCTCCACTCTGTGTTTAAAAGATGAGGGGATGCTACACAATGCTAAACAGGCCCCTGTCCCAACTTTTTTGAGACTTGTAGCAGCCATCAAATTTGAAATGAGCTCATTTTGTGAATAAAATAGTCAAATTTCTCAGATTCAACATTTGCTGTGTTATCTCTGTTCTATTGGGTATAAAATACTGGCTGGTGTGAGTTGAAAGTCATTGTGTTTTGATTTTTTTCACAATTTACATTTGTCCCAACTATTTGGGTTGTAGACTAGAATAAAGGATAAAGCCAGAATATGCTTTAGGGGTGTGGCTATCCTCTGGTCCTCATCTGATACGGTCAGATCCACCCGTAGATCCACCCCTCGCTCCTCCCTGGATCTTCAAATTATGCTCTCGTCCAACAGGAATCACATCTGGTTTCAAAATGACAAAATGGTGCTGTTCAAATTGCGAAAATTGAGGCTTCCTTCAGGTATGCTCAAATCAATGGGCGACATCATGGTTGCGCCGTCCATCTTTTTATACAGTCTATGGTTTTAAACTTAAAAGAACTAAAAATAAATCCTCGTGCCTGAAATTTAAATTTTCATTTTGTGGTGTCAGCATTTCTTGTAGATGGTTCAAATGAAACAGGGAGTTCCAATGTATTGCCCGAATCAAGCAGCCATCTTGATAATTGAGCATTTTGTTTTGCTATTCATTAGGAATGTCAAGTGGGATAGAGAGCTCTAGACGTACAAGGGGCAGTTATATGAAATTTTATCATTGCTGTGATTCCATTGGTACAATCACTTCAGGGGAGCATCTTGTCCAATTAGAGCGCTGCAACAGAACTGACTGGGCTGTAGCCTACTGCTTCAGCTCCTCAACTCTGCTGACTCATATATGGGTTTGTCAAATGCGGCTGCTGTATTTAAACCTGCAGAACTTCAGGCCTATTTTAAAATTGTAGTGGAGATCTCCATTTTCCAAAGATCCCAAATATTTTGTGCTGAATTACAGGGAAATGTGTATACAATGATGTCCAAGATCTTGATATTTTCCCATTTAATATATAGCTGTGGCCATAGAAATGTGGCGTCCGGGGTTGGAATATTTCTCTCAATATCAGTGTGATGCAGCTTCAGTGAAGAACTTCATCCCACAGATTCGCAATAAGTATGTAATATTGTCCTACAATATGGAAAAAGTGTTTTTCCCAACTTTGAACATACTGAAATAGAAATTCAAGCTAAATTAGAGTTTAAGTCAGGGGCCTCAAACTAGTTTATAAAAGGGCCGAGGGGCTGCAGGTTTTCATGAGAACCGAGCAGAACCGAGCCTGACACAACTATTACACGCCTATATAAATATCTATTGTGCAAGCTGAGATCGAGTTGATTAACACGGCTGTATGAAGTTTGTTTCTGCTGGATTGGAAACCCACAGCCTATTGGCTCTTTCACAGAGCAGTTTGAGCCCCCTGGTGTAAGGGGTTGAGCTTATGTACTGTAGAAGTGGGGTATGAATCATATATTACATTGGGTCTGACCGTGGCATCATGTGTGTGAATGTGTCCTGAACTGGTGGTGATATTGGGGGCAAATTCAATTTTGATCTAGGATTCAATTAAACGCAGTCAAGTGGCTTAGTCAATGTGGGTTAACTTCACTGGCAGAATCTCCAGACTTGCCCTCAACAAGCAGAACGTCTGTGGCGAAGTACCTATGCTCCCCTAACCCTTACCCTCCCCTGCGGGAGCTCTTTTAAACAAGTTGCCGCATGATAGGTTTTCAACAGCATCTGATTTTGATATCTTGCACCATTGGGCAACAATAGTTGCCCACGGCACTGAAAGGGTCAATTAGGCGTACTTGATTTTTTTTCATGTTTAGAGTAGTTCTTTACTCCATTAAGCCTGACAAATATTTGTGCATGTTTTTAAGAATTATGGACTCATGAACATATTGTATATATTACAAGTATATGACAAGAAATTTTGGGTAATAATATTTTTCAACAAACAAATTATTGTTCAATTCCCTCCTAGTCACAGGGGTGCCTCAATCCTGGAAATTCTCGGCACTGAGGCTAATACCAAAAACGCCAGGTGCGAGTAAGTCTGAAGATTTTTGGCCAGTTGCGATCACCTCCGTATTGTGTAAACTGTGGAGAGAGTTCAGGTTGACCTCCTGACCTCTGCGGTGGCAGGTGTGTTAGATCCACTCCAGTTTGCCTATAAACGTGACAGAGGCACAGATGATGCTGCACTGATTTTGTTATGTCCCATTTCAAAGCAGCTAATACTTGCTAAAGGATATGCCTATTCTTCTGAAAGGGCTGGCTGATTTAAATGTTGATCAGGGCCTGATACTCTGGATCAGAGATTTTGTTTCTTGTTGCCCGCAAAGAGTGTGTGCCAATGGTACTGTCAGGAGAACTTATCATTAGCACAGGCTGCCCACAGGGTAGCGCTCTTTCACTGTTTACAAATTAATTTTCACTCAATGACTAATTTTAAACTGGTTAAATATGCAGTTGACATCGCCTAAGTCGGAATGTCACAAAAACTGACCCCTCTGGTGACACCTTCCATCTCGCTCACATCTCGCCCTTGAAGAACGCTGTCTTAACAGCCAGCTAGGAATCAACGTCTCTGAAACAAAGGAGATGGTTATCTGCACTTAACAAAATCTGACGGTAGAGCCATTTTCACTTGATGGTCAACCTGTTGAAATTGTGGAAACATTTAAATATCTTGGCACAGTTCTGGACAGCCAGATAAACTTTTCTGAGAATGCAGATTTTGTTTTAAAAAAATGTTCACAGCGACTCCATCTTCTTAGAAGATTGAGCCATCTCAAGAGTTAAGCCACAGGACCCTAGCTTGTGTATACTGCACACAAAGAGTCCTAACATTTCATCCTCCAGCTTGGTTTGGTCATTTAAGCTACAGGTGCAAGAACAAATTAAACAGGATTGTGAAGATGGCTAGTGAAATTGTGGGAAAACTCCAAAAGTCTCTCACTTACTTATATGCTGAAAGGACATGGAGGAAAGCTATGAGAACCCTGGCTGGTAACTCTCATCTCCTCTATAATCAGTTTGAACTTTTGAAGTCCAGGCGTCGCTACTGAACCCCTCTTACCAACGGTGTCTTCAAAAAGTCCCTTATCCCTAATGCCATTGGCATCCTTAACTTAACAAAGTGACCAATGACCAATCCACAGTTACTGATCAGAACTACCCTTCCTTTCATCTTATTTGTTAATTGTTTTTGATTATTTATTTGTTGATTTTGATGCAGGTTATTGTACTACCTTTTTATTGCGTGTTTGCAAATATGTGTCTCTATTTTAGTGCTGTTTGTCTGTGTTGGTGGGCTAAAGAGGACTTTCCACCTTGGTGGACAATGAAGTATCATTCATTCATTCATTCATTACACACTGAGAAAATCAGTAAGCCTCAAATTAGGTAGCTGAACACAAATATTTACTTTTTTTTTTTTTACATTTTTTTCTAGAACTTAATCACATAAACACGTCACAAAACCAGTTTGACTCTGTCATTTATTTGCATAATTTGTTAGTTTTCACAATAATTTCTTCTTCTACTGCCTCTAATTCTTTACTTTCGCCAGTTACATTTTGTCAATGTCTTTATGCCAATGTCTCCAACAGGCCACAATGTTAATATGGAACTTTTAGTTTTTCTTGCATGGATGTTTATGTCGATATGTGGCTTAAAAGTGTTAATAACTGCTCTTAACAAGAAATTCATATTGTTAATCTGCGGATAAAACCTTGTATCTTCAAAATGATAAACTTTACAGGAAAATAAAAAAATATATAAAATAATAAAATTATAAATATAATTTAAAATATGAATAAAATAAAAATTGTTTACTTTTGCATGTAAGAATAGTGGACATATGAGTTTTTGTTTCTTATCAGTTTGGAGATACAAGGTTTTATCAGCAGGCCGACGATATGATAAAGAAAAATTTACATCTTGCTGAAATCCTTTAGTCACAATTGTGGCTGGAACAAAACCAGCGTGCGCAGTGGACCTGCAGGAACAATGTTCAGAACCACTAGACTAAATTTGTTGCCAGCGACTTATTTTTATGAGGTCTGAAGGCATAACGGTTCATTTTCATCTTGCTTGCTTTGAGAAATGGGCAATTTGTTCCATTTAGGTGTTCCTTAAAACTAGAATTTAGATTCCGAAGGCTTGGTTGCGTTCAAATTTGTTTTGGTGATTTTTGGCCGGCATATTATCACTTTACCCTGGTACAATCTTTATCTGAGATGGTGATTTTGAAATTTAGAATTAGTTGGCTGCGTTTTAAAGGTTTTTAATCCAACACAAATGTTTAAGACAGTTCTGACGCTTGGCTTCCCGAATCTGTGTTGATTCTGTGGTGAAATAAACCAACAGAAATCTATGAAACAGGATGTCTTTTGTAAAACCACATTCGCAAAGCTCTGGGTGAATTTGGCAATTCGAAAAAATTCTGGTCTTATTTGCTTAGTGTTGCTCAACATTGTGTTTCTGAAGTTACAGATCCCACCTCCATCTCCACGAAGGTCCTGGAGTGTCCCGGATTTTATGACCTGCTACCTGATTACACAGTGGGTGTGAAAGTGAATTTTTGGAAATGGAGATATCCTGCTCCTGATTACAACCAGTTGTGAACTCAGATAACGCAGGTAACAGATAATGCTGTTTTCATGGGCAGTTTGTCCAACTGTTGCTGGATTGAGTTGACCTGTTCAGGAGAAGAGATGCTTCACAGCGGACATGCTCAGTGTGACTTATAGTTTGTCTCCTTAGCTACAACTCCATGACAAAAAAAATGACTTTTTTGGACTGTTACCTGTTAAACCTAATATCATCCCCAAAGCCACAGAGTTGTAAACAGTTTTTTTTTAGGGACAGTCAATCCACTGATTATAGATGTTTAGATATGTGAGATGGAGAGATGACTAATTCAGGTTCCTGTGAGGAGAGAATAAATGGTAAATGGACTGCATTTAAATAGCGCTTTCTAGTCACATGATATGACCCCAAAGCACTTTACAACTATGCCTCACATTCTCCCTGATGGCGGAGGCTGCCATGCAAGGCGCCACCCTGTGCATCAGGAGCAGTGCAGGGTTCAGTTTCTTGCTCAAGGACATTTCGACACGTTCTCTGGAGGAGCCGGGGATCGAACCAGGAATCTTCTGAATCCTCTGGGCTGCCCGCTCTACCTCCTGAGCCATGCCGCCCCACCAAAAAATAATAACCACCACCAAACACGCAGTGGCTGCAGCCCTGGGGCTTGTTTCAGAAAGCAGGATTTCAGAGTTAGTTGGATAACTGCACTGAGTAAAACAGGGAGCAGCTTTTTTAACTCCAGCCTGTGTACCTGAGCTTGATGGTTCTGAGTGTTGTTTATGCAATTATCTATCCACCTAACTGAGTAAAACTGCTTTGTGAAACCAAACACTGACCTGAAGCTTGAATCAAATCTAGTTTGTGGTTTGGAATCTGAGCTCTCTCTCCAGGTCCGACATGGGTCCCTGGGGCTCATGGGACCAACACAAGGGTTTACTTCACCTGCCTTAGCACAGATGTGGAGGGATGGAGGGACAAACAGAGCAGTATGTGTGTGTGTGTGTGTGTGTGTGTGTTGTTTGAGAATGTGTGTTTGCCTGTGTGCATTTGTGTGTAGGTGTGTCTGCGAGTATTCAGTATGTGTGAGTGTCCGCGTATGTGGGTGTTGGTGTATGTGCACGTATGCATGCCTGGGTGTGTGTGTGTGTGTGTGTGTGTGTCTCTGTCTGTGGGTTATATAACGGCTGTCATCCCTTACCTCGTTCCCTCTTCCCTAACAGGTTCCATCAATCAGCTGTGGAAACCGGCTCTCCTCGCAGTTCAGAAAAGTACGGTTATCGCAGTCAGGAGATTAGGAGATGGAAACTCTGCAGTGTTTTTGCGCACTCCTCGTTCTCTCCCTGGCGGTCGCCTTGCCGCCTGGCGCTGTGGTGAACGTGGATTCAAACAATCCCGAGGTGCAAGCATGTGCCTCGTTCGCTGTGGAGAGCTTCAACTATTTCGAGAAGGACCCTCACCTCTATGTCATCACCAAGTTCGACTCCGTCAAGATGGCTGTGAGTTTAACGCTTCCGTACATCACGCTAAAATGAAAAAGTCTGAATGCCAGAAGCGTAGCCAAGTTCAGGTGTACAAGAGCTGTGTCAGGAAGGTAAAAACCAAATATACAGTGATGAGTTGCTTTCAGGTCTTTAAAAGTTTGATTATAATGTCCAGGTTGCAAAATAAAACACTTGTCTAAAATAATTTCAATGAAAACTGTACAGATTACGTTGATTATTTCGTATGTCGGTGTACGTTGGGGCCTATTTTTTAAAAAGGTGGTGTTTTAAATAAGTTGCAAACATACAATTTTGCATAGATTACTTTTATTTATCTTTTATCATGAACGCCTATTACTTTGACGAGGACTTAAATGATTAATTAATCAATTATTTACTAATTATTAAATGTTAAGTCCACAGTCAATATGGTGTCTACGAGCAGGACACTATCTATGGACAAAACATTGAGAAATACTGCATCTACTGGAAGACCATCTTTTGATAGTTTCGGGAATCTTCTCAGAAAGTCCACAAAATTTAATATTCATCTGAGAAGACTTTCATAGATGTATATATAAATCACAATAGATGGAGGCATTTAAATCAGAAAGCAATGATCTTGAAAATAGTTCAATTGTAAATAAATAATCACATTATGAAAATATAAGCTTCTGAATGGAAGAAGTATCACGAATGAAAAAGGCTTTTGGCATTTCTGATGTCGAACAGCCGGTTCTTGTTGGATCTAAAAGCTCTAAACTGCAAAAGAAAGAGAATAACATTATGCCACTGATTTCTGATCACTTTAGACACATTTCCGAAGAATTTGCTGAATCCCTGAGAGGTGACACGACGTAATAGTGAATTTAGTAGCAAAAACTGGCCTGTAGTGAGTGTTGTACGTAGAACGTAGAATTTAAAACGCACCTTTTTCGGCATTTAACATTCAGTCAACCGTTCAAACTCAAAAGTAAACATCAATTCATTTAATTATGATGTATTATTTATTCGTTTCTCTTGGTATAACACATGTACATTTGAAAATGTAGGGCCTACAACTGATCTTGGCTGCGGCATAATGTATTTACTAACGTATTGCATAAATTTATTAACGAGACAATGTAAAGTTTGGAGGCATTATGTTTTGCGCTGGACTCACTGAAATTTCACTTGTCAAGTCAAATAGTAACTTGTATTAAGGAAAAAAAAAACTTAAAAAAAGTTACTATTTGACTTGACAAATGAAATTTACTTACCCCACTGGCAAGCTAGTAAAAATTACCTCAAAACAAGAATTTTTTTTTTTTGTCTTACTAAGAAAAATGGTGATGGAAATAAGTGTTTTAAGTTTTAAAATAAGTAAATTCATCTTACCTAGTATTTTTATCTTATCATTTTTTGCAGTGCAAAAGTTGATGTTATGTTTTGGAGGAAAATCATGTAGGCTAAATAATGTTGGTTTGCGGAAGGAATTGGCCCCCCCTTTGGTCGAAGCACATTCATTGGTGAATCTCCACACTACCGCTGCAGAAAACATTCAGGACGCAGATTTCAACAGAAAAAGGATTTCTGGCACTGATTTTCAGGGATTTCTTTGAGAATTTCAAAAATTGCAGCAATTTTTCATGTGCAATTTTGTTCCCTGGATAGTATTGCGTAAGTCATTTTTGACATCGGCAAAATCTACTCGATACAAACTTTTGATTAGGAGCATCCAAAAATTTTTATTATCGCTGTAGCCATTATCAAGGAGCCCTATCTTAGCGAGTGACAATAAGTCAGACCCATGCGCACTCTGGCCCAAATTCAGCTAGAGCTGGCCAGCCAAAGAGCAAACATCAGCGAGATGATAACGCTGCTTATCTCATCTCCGTACGCCAGCAAAAGTAGCACTTAATACCTGCTTATCATCAACAGCTGTTAGGTCTGTGATTGCATTTATTTTATACAAACTATTTCACAATGCAGTCAAGTAGGTTGTTTGCAAGTTGTGTAAGTCATTGCATTTTTGATATCTTCCAGAACATCGGTGGCGGAGAGTACACCATGGAGGTGGAGTTAAGCAAGACCACTTGCCTGAAGAAAAGCAAAATCGATTTTGGCATCTGCCGCAACAGGATTGATCCTGAAGCCAAGGTATTTTACCATGTTTTATTAACTGTTCCCACACAGCCAGGAAATTTATACTCATGAGAATTCCATCTTTAGATAGCCTGCGCTTGTTTAACGGGCTTAATCTGTGTTTTGGCCTGTCGTAGCAGGCCAATCAGCAGTTCACCAGCCAATCAGTATTAGTTTCCAAGTCTGAATATAGACAGGTCAGCTTTGGGTCAAAATACTGAGCAAGTTTGACCTGTTACCAGCCAGATCTTAACAGTCTTAAAGCATCTTAGAATCCAAACTGCTCTTAGCTTAATTTTCACCTGAGAAGTTGGTACAACTCTCACCATGAGTGGCTTATTCTGGGCCAAACAACTTTTGAAGCAATTCCACTGTCACAGACAAATGTCAAATGTCGGAATAAAATCGTGAGAGTTTTTCTTGAGTTGGGGTGTGCTCCTTTTGTCTGTTGTAAGGTGGTCATAGAGCTCAGTCCTTCATTTTCCCATCTTGACCTTCTGATAAAGTCAAACATGTTTTCTCAATGACATGAACTTTTACAACATCCAATAGTTGTGCTCCGCAATTTCTCCAGTCTTTATAAAATCTTATGAACTGTGACTAAAAAACTTGGTGACTTCAGAAACATTAGATGCCTTCAGATGTGAGAGGTGAGATATCGGTCCTTTGAAAGCAGACCCCTAAATTTAAGTTCAAATTCAATTTTCACGACACACTGGTTGGTTTAAGAGTCACAGATACCAAGTAAAAGTTTTGTCCGGCAATCCAATAAAAGTCTCAGACTTTCTCCCTCTTTCTCCCTCCTTCTCCCTCCTTCTCCCTCCTTCTCCCTCCTCCTCTCAGACGCTGCATTGCCGTTTTGTCGTCCTGAGCGCTCCGTGGAAGCATGAGAGGGCCCTCATCTCCAGCTCCTGCCAGTGATCCTGATCTGAGTCACAACACCCTGAATATCTCTGGCAAACTCTCATGTCTCTTCTGTTACCACCCCCCCCCCCCACTACTGCCCCATCTCCGTCTCTCCTGCCCCACAGTAGTCACCCCACTTCTCCTCCCAAATCCTGACAAACGGCTGCAATCGTGCTGTACGTGTCAGTTTCTGATGTGATTGCTCACTTTTCTCGTTGCGAAGGATGTTTGTTTCCCGACTCTGTGATAAAACGATCCCTCTGAATGCAAAGTCCTGCTGTCTGCTGGGTCCATTTTTTGGGTTCTGTTTGTCACTGTGTGTGCGGTCCATGCTGAGATTCTGTTCCTGGGAGAACAAAATTGGTCACACGACAGTACAGATTCTACTGATCTGCTCGCTGACCCCTATTCTGGTGACACTTTAGAGCAAGAGCACTGATCTGGGTTCAGTTCCATTTTGCTCACAACTGATAAGGCTTAGGCCACAGATCTGGGAAAGCTGATTCTAGATCAGCACTTCTCTGCTGGGATGTTTTATGAATATGGTTCACAATGTTTCACAGGTGTATAGTACTGTGTAAAATGCTGGGGAAAATTCCAGACTCCCCGTGACCCTCACTAGAAGTGAACGGGTTTGATAATCCATGGATGAATGACTACACTCTAGCACGGAGCACTAACGACAAGAGAAAGAGATCAAGCGTAGTACCAAGTGTAACCACAAGATGGCAAAAGGGACAAACAGACTGAAACTGCAGTAACTTATTGGGCCCTAAATTGACGACTTAAACGCAGTCAAGAAACTGGTGGTATTGCAGATGAAAACTTGGCGTGTGACTGTCTGACTGATCATTTCCCGACAGAAGGTGATGGTGTAACTGTGGCACTGTTGTCAAAAAGGGTTAGTTTACGACAGCTTAATTGCAAGTGGGTATGGTGTGGGAATGGTTACATTAAGGGTAAGATCAGCCAATGTCATTCCTGTTAAAACCAACACATTAGTGCAATGGTGAACTGACAATCTCCTCATGTTAGGTGAAGAACATGTGTAAAATTTCAGCAGGACATCAGAGGACATGCAGCACTGGGTAAACATTTTGGGCCACGCACCTTACAAACCTGCATTTTTTAAAGTTACAATTGGTTTTAGGTGTTTACTGTTTTCCTCATTAATGTTTATGTGGATAAAAAGCACATTTGAGACACCAAATGTTGATTTAGAAAGATCTTTCAAAAATGTTTGTGTTTCACTAAAGACAATTGGTACAGATAACGTAGCCTTGAAACAGTACTCATCTCGGCACCATCAAGGCTGTCTGGGATTACTAGGAGAGACAGACACCCAAGAGACTGTGAGTCTGCAGAACTTTTGCTAGTTCTCCAATTGGCTTGGAACAAACAAAAAACCAAATAGTCATTAACGTATAAAACTGCAGGAGAGTGTTCCTAATTGTTAGGCAAATGGTAGTCACACCAAATATTGATTTCATTTAGTTTTTAGCAGTTCTCAGATTATAATAGTAAATTTTTCAAAATTCAGAGATCTTTTCATGATTTTTGGAAGCATGTATGCCTTACGGAACTGTTTTAAATGAACATAAAACTTATGCACAGCACTGTAGCTGTCTCTACCCTCCCCACACAAATCGTAGATGGGTTTACGGGAGATAGAAGTTGGATAAGTACCCTTATCAATTTTGCATTAAAAGATACAGGCCATTTAAACCATATACAAAATGGTACTCCTGGTATTAAGACAAGGGCAAGACTGAAGTTATGTAACTATTTGTTTTACCCCCAATTTTTGACCATGATTTAATAACAAATTTGATGGTGAAGGCATCATAGCAGAGGTCATTGCTAAGGAACACTGTACTATCTTAACATGATAATGAAGACATAGGCCTACATTAAAGAGAACTTTAATTTTAATTCCCCTCCACACAAAGTACTAGTGTAAAAATACCCCTTCATTCTCTCTTCCATCAGACCCCACCAACATTTTATAGGCATAAGACCTGTTTATAGGTTAGCCTACGTAACGCAAGTGAAAATTCAAACAGAAATTGTAGGAAGGACATGCATTTATGAACCACTCTGCGGGCTGGGATTCACCCTGATGAACCTGACATAGAGTGACTGTGTTTACGTTCGAAGGTAGTCTGGTTGAGTCAAAATACAAACTTGCTCTTAGCAAAAAAGCTGGCACACAGTGGGAGCTGTATTCACTGACACCGTCTAAAGTGCTGTTCACCCCTTTGTGATACAAGCGCCTTAACTGCATACCACAGAACTACATAACTGGGCTCAGGCGATAAACATGCTGTTGGCAGATGAGAAATTTGTGAATAATTTTAATAATTATTTCACCACATAGGTTTTCATATTCAAAGGCATGAAACATTGTCTTTGTGTACAAAGGCCCGCCTCGCTAGGGCGATGACGACCACTCTCATGAACGGATAACTGTGTAGTTTATTTGCCTTATCTGCATGGGATGTGCATTCCGCAGCCTCACAGTGACATCTCATCCTTTCACGTATAATGTGACCAAAATCTGATTTTTATCTACATGAAAGAGTTCAGAAACACCGGCCTCGCCTGTGCATAATAATATGCATTAATAAATTGTTGACCAGAATTGTGTTTGCCGTCAGATTACCCACAATACAAAGTAGAATTTGATGGGGAGGACCCGAGCGAAAAGCAATCATGGGATCTTGAACTGGTTAACCCCAAAACGCACCTCCCACCACCAATGCCTGGGTGAACCTGTCAACGCATCAACAGTGATATACAGTTAACACCAACTATAGTTTGCCAAAATGGTCCCTATATATGGTGTGTGTTGGCATTTGAATGGATTGAGTGTTAACTATCTGCGGGTGCAGGTCTGAGAATGACAGTGGGTGTATGCAACTGCCTGGCAGAGTGCTGCGTACATATCCACCTCAACAAAAATGTCTTTTGACTAGCGACCTGTAGCAGCCATCAAATTTGAAATGAGCTCATTTTGTGGATAAAATTGCAAAATGTCTCAGTTTCAACATTTGCTATGTTATCTCTGCTCTATTGTGAATAAAATACTGGCTCGTGAGATTTTAAAGTCATTGCGTTTTGATTTTATTCACAATTTACACTTTGTTCTAACTATTTCGGAATCGGGGTTGTATATGCATCCGGTGTTCTGACAATTTGTGCTGCCTTGTCAAAAAATGCTACCGTAATGCAAAGCAATTGAAAAGTCTTAGTTTTCGCCTGCAATATGAGTCAGTTTACAGTTGTAACTTTGTTATTTGTTACAGGTGTTATAATGAGTTGGATAAGTTTGTTTGAAGATGTGTGTCCATATACGCAATTATCAGCTAATTTCTAAATTTTCAGGAAAACCCAGCATGAACATGCAAATATATACGCTTACAGGTAGAAAGGCGCACTGAAAAAAAATCTGTTTTTATGATTTTTGAAGATACTTTAGAAATGAGTGAGGAAACAGCCCAAGATTTTAGGTTTGCGCAAGCGCAGTACCACGAGGTGGCATATTTTGATAGGTAGAAATACCTACAGAATACCTACAGAACCGGTCCACGAAAGTTTTTAATGCTTAAAGGGCATGTTCAACGCTGAATGTGCATGATAAGACGCTCAGCGTGCCTCAGGGTGAGGTCACTTTAAATATTTAGCGCAGAACAGGAATGACTAAACCAAGTCTTCGTCATTTTCACGGAGATACATTGCACTTATTATTCAAGCTGAATACCAGCCCAAACACACGCACACGCGCGCGCGCGCACACACACACACACGCGCACACACACACAAACACACACACACACACACACACACACACAACTGAGCTCACTGACTAGTTACAGCTCGTTCATGCTACCGCCCCATAAATAATCGACGCGTTTACAACGCGAATACCGTAATACTTCGCCTACATCCATCATTGGCCACCAGAAGCATTATGACATCACGTATCTTGACATTTTGAAACATGGGGATCTCGGTTATAGCAAACGACGTGTTTCCGTTTTTAAACAGTCAACATAGAAGACCTGAGATTGTGACCGCAGCAGCGCGTGTGCATGAACAGTCTAGCGACGGCCTCCCCTGCTCCTCGATGCCAAGTGGTTGAGCTCAGTCTCGGGCAGCGCAGTAGCATCCAATTCTCAATGGAGCCCGCAATTTTGCTCCGCCCTCACCCTCCCACCTACATGCCTTTGGAACACCTCGCCGCTGTGACTTTTAACCCTTTCGCCGCAGCGAAACGAAGCTCGCTGCATTATCAACTTGAATAGTCCTTCGTCGTTCGAGTTGGTCAGCCAGACTGATATCAACTGGCAGTGCGCGCACACCATCTGTGCACAATTAAACGCGCGGTGCTCTGATAGGTTGTTCCATCGTAGAAGCCGAGGCTGATCGCCAATAGATCGCCTGCAATCTAGATGGGGGATTTATGTGTTATTTAGAAATCAAGTATGTTATCAGACCAGACCCACTGGGATACTGCAACGGCATTTTCTCTTCTTCGTCATTCCGGAAAAAGTCATAGGCTAATCCAAGTTATTTTGAGTCTGGGACAGTAGTCTTGGCGCAATCATGCTGTCATTGGAGTGCATAATAATTCCCACCAAACAGACGGCATTAATCCTTCGACTTATTTGCCTCAGATGAAAAGCGCAGGCGATTTCAGCATTAAATAGATCCCAGGCGGTTCATATTTCTCTTGTCTCAGTGGTTGTCCGTGCCCAAACTGTTGTAAAATAAGCCGGACTGAGCATTCGGTCTCGAAGTGCCAGTCTGTCTGCGTGCAATTTCAGCATGTCTGACTGTCGGTGAGTTCCAGGAGGTTTTTCTTTGTGTTGTTTTTAGGGCCATTTTAGCCTGATTTTTTTTTAGGACGACCGCACTTGCTCAGAATGGAAAGCACTACCCTCGTCAGGGTGCAGGTTGGCAATAGTTTGACTTTTCAGTCCATATCTATGGCGGTATTAACGAGCTGCTGTTCGCTTTTGAGGCACAGTGACGTAGAACAACTTTTTTTTTGGGACGATTTCTTCTATTCGACCTCCCGTCGAGTGTTAGCTGGACATACTCTGGCTGGTGCTTGAAGGCCCACGTAAAAACAGCCTGTAATGAGGATAACGGTGTGTAATCTCGCCACGTTCAGAAAAAGTAAGCAAACCATCGCTCATCGCAGTACTCAAGTAGAAGAATCATAAATCACGAGGGATCGCTCTCCGTGGTGTGGGCCCAGGAGAGCTGGATAAGGTGCTGATAGTTCTCGGGACCAGGTGTTACACCCCAAGGTGACCCGTCAGATTGTGTGACCAGCAGTGAATCAGATTAAATACTCAAATCTTTAATTTGACTGTGGCTTGTTTATTGAATAAACAATAAAATGCTGCTATGCATTGAATAATCAGTAGGCCTATTCATAATGTAGCCTACTTTTGTTACATTAATTGAGGATAATATATCAGTCACTGCCCAACTTTCTGAAATCAGTACTTTCACATACTTGGCTGGTCAAACCACACAAAACCTGCAGACCTATACATGGGTTTTTCAAAAGCACCTGTTTTATTCAAACCTGCAGAACTGTTTGCCTATTTCCATTCTAGGGTTTTCAAAGGTAACAAATATGGTCTGCTGAATTACAGGGAAATGTGAATAAAATGGTGCCGAAAATCGAGATATTTTACATTTGTTGTGATGCTGTAGTTACAAAAACATGACATCCTGAGTATGAATATTTCTCTCAATGACAGTGTGATGTGGCTTTACTGAAGCCCTACAATCAGCACATAGTAGAATATAAATGAGACAGGGTCCTACAATATATATTTTTTCCGAACTGTGAACCCGCTTTAGGTGAAGGAAAAAACAGAGTTTAGGGTGTAAAGCAAATGTAGTTGGTAATATTTCCATGGGATTTTAACTGCAGGATTTTTATTTCTAACAACTACTTGTGTTTATAGTTTTCCAACAATTGGCATTCTGTGTAATTTTTCTGATACTACTGGACAGAATCTGATGGATGATTGAATAAGTGAGTGTAATGCCTGATTGAATAAGTGACGATAATGCCTGATTGAATAAGTGAGTGTAATGCTTGATTGAATGAGTGACTGTAATGCCTGATTGAATAAGTGACGATAATGCCTGATTGAATAAGTGAGTGTAATGCTTGATTGAATGAGTGACTGTAATGCCTGATTGAATAAGTGACGATAATGCCTGATTGAATAAGTGAGTGTAATGCTTGATTGAATGAGTGACTGTAATGCCTGATTGAATAAGTGACGATAATGCCTGATTGAATAAGTGAGTGTAATGCCTGATTGAATAAGGGACTGTAGTGCCTGATTGAATAAGTGTGTGTAATGCTTGATTGAATGAGTGACTGTAATGCCTGATTGAATAAGTGACGATAATGCCTGATTGAATAAGTGAGTGTAATGCCTGATTGAATAAGTTACTGTAATGCCTGATTGAATGAGTGAGTGTAATGGCTGATTGTATAAGTGAATGTAATGCCTGAATGAATAAGTGAGTGTAATGGCTCATTGTACAAGTGAGTGTAATGCCTGATTGAATGAGTAACTGTAATGCCTGGTTGAATAAGAGAGTATAATGCCTGATTGAATGAGTGACTGTAATGCCTAATTGATAATGCCTGATTGAATAAGTGAGTGTCATGCCTGATTGAATAAGTGAGTATAATGGCTGATTGTATACGTGAGTGTAATGCCTGGTTGAATAAGTCAGTGTAATGCCTGGTTGAATAAGTCAGTGTAATGCCTGACTGAAGGAGTGACTGTAATGCCTGTTTGAATAAGTGAGTGTAATGCCTGATTGAATAAGTGAGTGTAATGGCTGATTGTATAAGTGAACGTAATGCCTGATTGAATAAGTGAGTGTAATGGCTGATTGTATAACTGAATGTAATGCCTGATTGAATAAGTGAGTGTAATGGCTCATTGTACAAGTGAGTGTAATGCCTGATTGAATAAGTGAGTGTAATGCCTGATTGAATGAGTGACTGTAATGCCTGGTTGAATAAGTGAGTATAATGCCTGATTGAAAGAGTGACTGTAATGCCTGATTAATAATGCCTGATTGAATAAGTGAGTGTCATGCCTGATTGAGTAAGTGAGTGTAATGGCTGATTGTTTAAGTGAGTGTAATGCCTGGTTGAATAAGTGAGTGTAATGCCTGACTGAAGGAGTGACTGTTATGCCTGCTTGAATAAGTGAGTGTAATGCCTGATTGAATGAGTGAGTGTAATGCCTGATTGAATAAGTGAGTGTAATGCCTGTTTGAATAAGTGACTGTAATGGATGATTGAATAAGTAAGTGTAATCCCTGATTGATTAAGTGAGTGTAATGCCTGATTGAATAAGTGAGTGTAATAGCTAACTGTATAAGTCAGTGTAATGCCTGATTGAATAAGTGAGTGTAATGGCTGATTGCATAAGTGAGTGTAATGGCTGATTGTATAAGTGAGTGTAATGCCTGGTTGAATAAGTGAGTGTAATGCCTGATTGAATGAGTGACTGTAATGCCTGATTGAATAAGTGAGTGTAATGGATGGTTGAATAAGTGAGAGTAATGCCTGATTGAATAAGTGAGTGTAATGCCTGATTGTATAAGTGAGTGTAATGCCTGATTGAATAAGTGAGTGTAATGCCTGACTGAATTAGTGACTGTAATGCCTGGTTGAATAAGTGAGTGTAATGCCTGATTGAATGAGTGACTGTAATGCCTGATTGAATAAGTGAGTGTATTGCCTGATTGAATAAGTGAGAATAATGCCTGATTGAGTGAGTGAGTGTCAGGCCTGATTGAATAAGTGAGTGTAATGCCTTTGAATAAGTGAGTGTAATGGCTGATTGTATAAGTGAGTGTAATGCCTGATTGAATAAGTGAGTGTAATGCCTGATTGAATGAGTGACTGTAATGCCTGACTGAATAGGTGAGTGTAATGCCTTTGAATAAGTGAGTGTAATGGCTGATTGTATAAGTGAGTGTAATGCCTGATTGAATAAGTGACAGTAATGCCTGATTCAATAAGTGAGTGGAATGGATGATTGAATAAGTAAGTGTAATGCCTGTTTGAATAAGTGAGTGTAATGCCTGATTGAATAAGTGACAGTAATGCCTGATTCAATAAGTGAGTGGAATGGATGATTGAATAAGTAAGTGTAATGCCTGTTTGAATAAGTGAGTGTAATTCCTGATTGAATAAGTGACTGTAATGGCTGATTGAATTAGTGAGTGTAATGCCTGGTTTAATGAGTGACTGTAATGCCTGATTGAATAAGTAACTGTAATAGCTGATTGAATAAGTGAGTGTAATGCCTGATTGAATAAGTAACTGTAATAGCTGATTGAATAAGTGAGTGTAATGCCTGATTGAATAAGTGAGGGTAATGCCTGATTGAATAAGTAAGCGTAATGCCTGATTGAATGAGTGACTGTAATGCCTGATTTGTGCAGCAAAATGATGGCAGGGTGTGTTACTTTTTCAACTAGGATTTATGCTCTCTTTCTCCAACTGGGTCAGTCTGCATCCTCCTATAGCTGTTCCTGCAGCTCAGCCTGATCTATTCTTTGGCCTCGTTTACTCTCAATCAGGGCTTCTCAAATTTGGTCCTCAAATCCAAGTTCAGGCAGGACTATAAGCAGCTATTGCCACTGATTGGACAGATTGTGATCACACCTGACTCTCAGGTAACCGGAGGGCGGAATACCAGCAGATCCTGGAACTGAAGGGCCATGATTTGCGGAGCTAAAAAAAAAAATCACACGACATGTGGTCTAAATCACATGACAGTGATGCTGTGCGCACACTGGTGCGCCACGGGGATCAAGGGCCCTGTTAGAAGACTTCTCATTGGTCCCCAGAGCTGTGTTTTATATTTTTTGGGGACCCCTGTTTATCAAGGCCAGTGGAATCCTCCGGGCCCCTCCTGTCCCCTCAGCGGTCCTGCGTAAGATGTCAGATGGCGAGTGGGTTCTGGCATCTTCTGTGCCG
Organism: Gymnothorax reevesii; assembly: GCA_029721435.1. Classification (NCBI taxonomy): domain Eukaryota; kingdom Metazoa; phylum Chordata; class Actinopteri; order Anguilliformes; family Muraenidae; genus Gymnothorax; species Gymnothorax reevesii. The sequence continues at coordinate 54,695,381 of CM056590.1, forward strand.
TTTTATTTTTGGCCCTCCCTTTGGGCCAGGAGGGGCCCGGTCTGGCCTGGAGTCATTCCCTGTGTGGGACAGCATGAGCCATTTTATCGGCAAACTTCATCAGTGTACTGACGGTACTGACGCTGGTGCTCAGATTCACCTGCATGTCTGGGAAATGCTCAGTGCAGTTTGGCACGAGGGCCTGGTGACCTATACACCCTGTGTCTGTCCTGCGCCCTGTGTCTGTGCTATGCCATGTGACTCAGGGTGCTGCATTTTTTTCCTTGGATGGTTCTGGAGATTGACTGTAATTTTTGTTTTCTAAATTTGTGAGTACTTGTTGAGAATTATTCAGGAATGTCATAAAAAGTTTTGGTGATCTTTGGATAATTATTTCTGGAGGAAAACATGAAAATGCAGGCACGCACGCACGCACGCACGCGCACATGTATTGGAAAGGAGGGGAGCTTTTTACGTAATGAAAACTAATGTAGGAAGACTGCATATCTCTCTCTCTCTCTCTCTCCCTCTCCACACGCCCCGGTTCAGGAGTCAGGACAGGCCAGCGTTAGCGTCTCTCCCCCCCCCCCCCCCCCCTTTACAAAGCTTTTCTAAATTTGGCTTATTCTCATTGGCTCCACTCCTGTAGTTCTATGATTTTTTGTTTTCGTGAATCTTTTGCTCTCTTAGCAGTTGTCTTTTCTCCATTTCAGTGTATTTGTTGGGAAGGGTGGCGCGTGGCTTCTGGTAAAGCGTCAGTGACGAGCCTTTAGCGATCTCTGGAGCTACTGCCGTCCGTGCCTGCATGACAGAGCGAGGGTGTCATTTCATTCCGGGGGAGGGGGGCAGGCAAGGGGGCACGTCTCAGGGAGCGAGAGAGAGGGAGAGAGCAGAGCGGGGGGAGAAGAGAGAGAGAGAGAGAGGGAGAGGGGGAGAGAGAGAGAGGGAGAGGGAGAGGGAGAGAGAGAGGGAGAGAGAGAGAGAGAGAGAGGGAGAGAGAGAGAGAGAGGGAGAGGGAGAGAGGGAGAGAGAGAGAGAGAGAGAGAGAGAGAGAGAGAGAGAGGGGGGGGGGCTGTCTTGTTTGTGGCTTGTCAGCAATCGCTTGAGACAAGCTTTTCCCCCCTCCGTGTGTGAAAGTTACTTGGGTGAATGCCTGGGTCGTACCAAGTGCGGCGGATGTGGAGGGGGGTGCCGGGAGAGAAACAGATCGGACTGGAGGAGACAATAGGCCCCTGAAGTGTTCCCCCCGAGTGCCTTTGATGTTGTCCCAGTGTCCCGACGCTGAGAGGGAACAGGGATTGCAGGCCAGCGGGGGCTTTGTGTGGATGTGTGCACTTTTCTCCAGCCCAACAAAAGAAGGGAAAAAAAGAGCGAAGAAAAGGGGGAAAAAGTGAAAAGAGGGAGAGAGATACTGAAATGCGGACAGCCGACGGCGAGGAATGAATTGCTCCCATCGATGTTTTTGCGCCTGTGTGTGAGCGTGTGAGAGAGGCAGAGAGGAGCCTGGCGAGAGACCGTGACTGTGGCGGCGCTGCAGAAGGTAAGGAGTCCCGGCCCGTTACACTGCTGGGTGGGTGGGTGCTGGTTGGTGGTGGATGGAGGCTGAACTTGGGTGCTTTACTTCTGGGTGCAGATGAGCGGTGCTGGGGCGATGTCTGCCCTCTGGAGGGTCCTATTCTCCCCAAAAATATCTGGCTGCGTGTGCTGCAAGGGGACAGATGGTGGTGTGTTGTGTTTTTAGCATTTTTTACCTCCCGCGTCCGGAGCCGTTGCAGTGGACGATCAGGGTTGGGGGTGTGTGTGTGTGTGTGTGTGCGTGGAGGTTTAGAGGGGAGGATGTGAGGGGACTGTGATGGTGGTTTGCTGTGGGTTGTTGGAAAGTGGGGTTCGCTGAATGAGATGCTGTATGGTGTCGCTTCTGAGAAAGCTTTCGATGGGCAATCGCCAACGTGTTCCTATTTCTGTGTGAGATTGCTGGGAAATTCAGCAACTGTGTGTGTGTGTGTGTGTGTATGTGTGTGTGTGTGTGTTTGTCCGTGTGTGTGCTCATACGTAAATCTTTTGTGCATATGGGCACCGGCAGATATGTGCACATGAAGTAATGTGTGTGCACCTTTGTGTGTGTGTGTGTGTGTGTGTGTGTGTGTGTGCTGTGTGGTTTGGGAGCTGGATTAATTTTGCCTGGGGAGAATTGGGTATGGGGGTGGGGATTTCAGCGGACTGGTGTCTGGGGCTCGGGAAGCCTGTGTGTGGAGGGAGATCATCCCAGCGTCACGCAGACCGGAGGAATAACCGCCATCGTACTCCGTCCTCACCCACCATCTGTCTTCTTCACCTGTGTTCAGCGCTGGATCTCTCGCGCTCCCCCCTGCAGGTTGGGTTCGTGGGCTCCCCTCGCTTCTCTGTCTGTTTCTCTGCAGCTGCCTTTATAGTTTGATCGATCGGTTTACATGGGAGGCACTGCTGATCGGTTTTTATTTGTATACGCGCAAATCCAGCCGAAATCACTCGCGTGTTTAAGGTTCTCTATTTTCTGGATGAAAATGGAGAGCTGTCGTGCATTTATCACACCCTCTGTTTCCTGTGCAGCTGAACTCCTTGTGCAGTTGGATGCTGTTGCAAGTCAGTTTCCTGAATGCTCATTGTAAGATGTGCTGCCCTCACATCAAGAATGAAAGAAAGGCATTTTCGCTGTGGTGTTTTGGTCCCAGGTTAATGTTTCCCGTATATGTATCTGGTATAGAGGTTGTTAGGGAAAAGGATCAGGTTGGAATCTCACTGAGGGCTTCGTACCCCGGAGGGATGAGTCGCTCTGGACTGCTTGTGTGTGCCGAGAACCGACCGTCTGCAAGTTCAGCATTTCGCCATGATGCTGGAGTGAGCTCAGCATTCCCATAATTCCCTGCCCTTTCCCCACCTGCAATCTCTATTCCCCGAAAAAGTGTTCACTACTCACAGACAATCCTCATGCTCTCAACAGCTCCAGAGGGACGAAGACCCCTCCCAACCTTCTCCAGGAGTCTACTTCATGTTCTTGTCAGTTTGTTTTGAGATTAAAATTTTCTGTCAAGATTTTTAAAAAGTTTTTAGTGTGTGTTGACTCAAAGAGGAGACTGCTCTGAACAGCCCGGGAATGCTGGGATTGAGTGGCGGATGTGGGGGTGCTGTCAGGTCGCACAGGGGCCTGTCCCTGTAGCTGAGCCGCACATGATCTGAGGCGATGCTTGTGTATGGAACTAGATAAACACCATGAAGTTCCACAACCTGTCTGTTACACAGTCAGACACCATATCGTACCTGTGGTGTGCCAACTGTGCATTGGGATTGGTAATATTCCTCAAAACATAAGCCTTTATTGGCTAAGGAAGCTTGCGTATACCTCTGAAAGTGTAACTACCTGCATGTGCTGGTGGGAGTGGAGCCCGCGCAGAGCTCATGTGCTATGCTGTTGATGAAACAAACCATCCATCGCTGAGTTTCGTTCATGATCTTGTGTCGTCATTGTCTTGTTAGCATATGTTTTGTTTTAAATTGACCCCTTATGTTCAAAGGGTGGGTGGTGCAATGGCGTTGTTCATCGCTTGACAGCAAGGATGTCATGGGGAAGAATCTGGATCAAATCATGGGCTCAAATCCAGGCTGCAGTCTTTCTGTGTATACCGTCAGCGTGATCTTTTTGTGTTTGTGTGGGTTCCCTGTGGGTACACAAGTTTCCACCCACTGTTCTGAGGCGTACTAATTGGAGACTCTAAATTGCCCATAGGTTTGAAAAAGTGGGTTAAATGATGGATAGACAGTTTAGCCAAGGACACGACAGCATTGACTCCTTTTTCTTGAAATGGGATTTTTATAGTAAAATAGGTGCTGTTGTGAACTGCCGTGTTTGCGCTTGATTAAAATACGTTGCTTTCCCCGCATTCTGGAGGACATACCATGCACACACAAAGACAGAAAGAGATCTCACATTGGAATAGCTGTATTAATGTACTAATTAACAAATAAACTGACCTATTACAACTATTCACCTGAATCAACAATGGATACACCAATCTGACTGTTCCAGTCCTGATCTCGATACTGCTCTCTGATACCAATACTGATATCTGATACCAAGTATTGATTCAATACCAGCGTTTAATAGGTGAGCTGCATGCTGCACTGTATAGTGGGGACTGGGATCATTCTTTTACGTGCAAGACAGCATCAGGCTTGACTTACACATTGCTTTCCTGACTTTGTAAAACAAAATGTTATAAATTATACACATATATAAATGTACTGAATTGTTTTTATCAAAATAATGGCGTCCATTGTCAGATCAGCAAACTGTCACCTGTACCCAATCCAGCTGTTTTCATTAGTATCAGACTGATATCCAAAATTAGTATCGGTATCGGTGTATATATGGGCATCGGTGTGTATATTGGTTTTGGTGCATCACTGCAACCAGCTGCATAAAACTGTGCAAGTACCAGCAGGATTTTCCAAACATTTTCTTGGTTTTGTGGCATGGTTTGTAATTTTTTGCCAGTTTTCCTGGGTCGAGCTCTGAGACTCATGGATCCCGTCAGTAAACGAAGGGCCACACGCTGCCATTTTCTCATTTTGCATTCAGAAATGAATTTGAGGTCTGTACTGGGTGCATTAGGAAAGTGTAATGGTGTATTAGGGTGTGTAGTTGGTGTGTTAGGGTGTACCATGGGTCTATTAGGGTGCATTTTGAGTGTGGAGTTGGTGTAATCGGGGTGTGAGTGGATGTATTAGGAGAAAGAGGAAGAAGTATTCAGGAGTACAGGGAGTGTATTAGGAGTGTGTAAAAGGTGTAATAGGGGTTTGTGCTGGGTGTATTTGAGGGTTTTTAGTGTATTGGGGGCTGTAATGGGTGTATTAGCATGTGTAGTGGCTGTATTAGGAAAGTGTAGGGGGTGTAATGGTTGTATTGGGTGTACAGGGGGTGTATTGGGGTGTAATATGTGTATTGGTGTACAAGGGGTGTAATGGGTGTATTGGGTGTACGGGGGTGTATAGGTATTGTGTAGTTGGTGTTTGAGCTTCAGTGGGTGTTAACAGTCATTATTTTTCATTGACTTAGGATTTGTAATACTACTTCTATGCTACTATTATTATTATTACTACTACTACTACTACTACTACTACTACTACTACTACTACTACTACTAATAATAATAATAATAATAATAATAATATTAATAATAATAAGCATGAGAAGAAGAGGAAGAATTTAAAGAGGAAGAACAAAAAAAAACAAATTTATTTTGATTTCTTGAAAACTTCTTATGATAAATTAAATTATATCTAAATTCACTTGATTAGTGAACATTTGACTTGCATTTCTGACAGGCAACCAAAAACCATTCTCTGTGATCTCTGGGGTGGCTGGGGTGTGAGATATGGGACTTATAAAACAGTGCACTAATAATTAGCTATTATAAGTAAATAGTTGGCGGCATGAAAATCAATAGTCATTGAGCTGGAGAAGCTGTTTTTTTTTTTGTTTTTTTGCATTGGGAGTAGTTCACTGGAGAGGGAATAAATCAGATTATTCCTCACAGTTGTCAAATATCTAATGCATAAATTACAGCTGTATTGCACTCGCAGTAAACCCTCTACTGCAAACATCAAAAGCACTTGACAATGCGTTTTGTTAAATGATAGTTTAGTTAATTTGAGGTTATGAAAATGTTTGCTCCTAATTGTTTCATTGTATTCCTGAAACTGAGCGATTACTTTGTCGCTCAAAATGAACAAAGCAGGGCAGAGCCTCTCATCGGATGATCGTTGCTGCCCTGTACGACAGTTTCTTTTTGTGGTTGCCTCTTGACTAATAACTTTTTGAACAGTTGTGGACGCGGCCGCCATGCTTTTCCAGGCCAACGTCTCCTGCGAAGCAATCGGAAATTCATGATGCGTCGGATGTGACGGACTCGCTCCCCATGTCACAGGCGCGAGGCTGAGGGACTGGTGGAGGAGAGGGAAGGCTGCTCCTGTCGGGTTTAAAAATCACATTTGTATTCATGACAGATACACAGGAGAGCCCACAGACACAGAGACAGCGGCCGACGCTAAACCGCGCTGGTTGACTGGAACAGACGTGACACTCAGCGCTGGGCAAATCGGCGAAGAGAACTCAGGCGACTGAAGTGACTGGAAACAACAGAACCACGTTAATCTCGCGGTTCTCAGTGATGTCCCGCCGCATCAGTAGCTGATGACGTATGTTTCAGCAGTGAGAGCTGTCTGTGACTGTCTGCTCAATGAACGAGGCCGGGGGCGGGGCGACGTTACTGACAGGAGGGGAAAGGGGAAGTAATCATAAACTATGGCATTGTAGGGTATAAACAATTCATCTGTTTTTCACCAGATATGGACAGAAGCTTTGAAGCATTATGGTGCGCAAAGCGTTGCGTCGCTGTTGGTAGGTTCATAGCTTGCTGTGAATTTTATGTGAAGGTTATCATTTTTAACTTTGGGGCATTCTACAGGAAATACTTTCCCCTCTTATCATGAATTTTGCTCGATCGCGGACCTTGATAGATCAAGAAAACTGCAAAACAATATTTTTAAATTTGACAGCGCGGGAGGTATTGGTGCTTTTTGTGGTGTTTGGCCTCTTAGACGCGCTCTTAGTCTTTAAAATGAACTGTAAAAGGCCAGGAATGCCTCAGAAATGGCCTGAAGAAATGACCCGTGTCGATTTTGATAGATTCTGAGACATGGGATCCAGTCAATGGTTGTCCTGGTTCTACTGTAAATTAAAAGGGTCTATTTTTTGACTTCATGTATGTGAGGTATGTAAAAAACTAAAATAAAATCAATGTGAATTGCCACTGATCTGCGGAACGCCCGTTGTCCACTGCCTTTATAATAGCGCAACACCAAAATGACTAATGGAACCCAGTTGACCAGTAGAGGTCACTGTAACGCGGGTATGTGGAGCGGACAGTCCCTTCTACAGTGAGAGGTGTTCGTCAGAAGATGTTGTTCTCCCAGTTGGGTGCTGCTGCCCTCTGAATTCTGTGACCAGGATGCAGCACAGGCAGTGCGAAAACCCAGCCTCGCATTCCCAAAGATTCGGTAATCACCTACACAACCTGCGTACATTTCCTATGTTAAAGACCTACAACTTTCCTGTGTGTTCACGCCGATCGTTTGGTGTGCAAAGCCTTGTTTTCCTTTTTATTTTCATTTTCTTTTTTCCCAAAAATATCTGCGTCCATTTTGAGATGGTTGAGACCTGGCCTCCTGACGTGTCTGACTGCAGGTTTTAGGAAGGCTCTTTTTTGGTTGCGAGACGAGGAGGGGCTGGACTGGGCCGGAGAGAGAAACGTGTTTGAGAGGACGGGGGTTATTTTCAGCTGTGGGGCTGCAGAAGGGTCACACGCGCTCATGGGGGAGCCTGTCTCCTTCATCCTCTTTCTCTCTTTCGCACCTTCCCCTCTTCCTTCTATTCTGGTGCTTTGTCTCTCTCCCTCAGTCCCCTTTTTCTCACTCTTTGCTTCTTTCACACATATCTTTTCTATTTCACTCGCAATTTCAATTTGAAATCCTGTAACTGTACAGCATGTTATGATAGTAGTGTCGTACAGTAGTGATAAATATTCTTACTAATAAACTGCTGCCGATGTAATAAGCAGTTACTGTGGATGTGGGAGCAGTTACTGAAGATATTATGCACAACGGGGCACATGTGCGCACGCGCGCGTGCGTGTGTGTGTGTGTGTGTGTGTGTGTGTCTGCCTTGCCAAACTCCCCATGGTTCAGTCAACCTCGAAACAATTTTGGCAAAAGACGTTTAAAAATATATCAGAGAATCCTCCTTTATTTTAAGGTGCAGAGCCGCACTCTGTCTGCAGAAATGTCCTCCTGCTGCACAGGATCAGTGCTGATGGTGCGTGATGGACACTGGCATCATGACCCTCCCACTGTCCCAGTGATTGATAGGTGAGATTGCCCTGTGATTGGCTCTGTTTGCTCAGCCAGGCGGTTGCTAAAACTGGTGAACATTTCACTCTCACTTCGAACAGATGGGTGTGAGTCAGTTGAATCTGAATGTGTGCACTGGTGTTTCAAAACAATGGAATCACGTGGCGACACAGCCGTTACACGTCACGCCGTGTAGCGACCGAAGATGTACACGTTTGTTTTACTGCTGGATTCCCGTACCGTACCCATAATTCCATGCAGCGGCGGAAGCCGGAGGACGTATCCCCTGCCCTAAATTCTGCAGTATTCCCACGCCGCTCCTGCACGGAGATGCAGAGAGTTCCTGAAAACCACAGCGCAACTGCCCTGGAAATGTCTTACAGAGGGAGAGAGAGAGAGAGAGAGAGAGAGAGGGGAAATGGAGAGGGACAGAGGGGAATATGAGGAAGGAGAGCTTTCCATAATCTGTGGAAATGGAATGTCCTCAGATTGAAGGGAGGTCATTTAACCAGAGGTAGACAAGTCAACCATTTATACGTCACACATTCCAAAGAATTTCTCTCACAGAGGTTTTCTTGCTCAATGGGAACTCCTGACTCTCATTTCCTATCCTGTCGAAGGACCTTTTACCAGACTGGAGTGTCCTTGGTGATGTTGAATTTCCATTGATTTCTTGATGTAAAGTAATTGATTGGAATGAGCCAGTTGGTTCATGGAAGGGAGCCCCATGATCTGCTCCTCACTGGAGATGTGGGATTTGTAGTCCCTGTGGGGACCCATGTGATTCACCTGCATCTGCTCTGTTCGCCGGTTCAGTGGAGGCCTTTGGGCCGTAGTCTGGAAGCTAAAGTCCTTCTTTGTGTTTGTTCCTCCTGGTTTTTTCACTGGTCTGGAAAACTGGTGGAATCGTGTGTTATTTAAACTGGTTTTTAAAAAACTGTAGTGAAGTTGATGTCAAATCCTCACATATTTCAGAGAGCGTTGCAAATCGAAGCTCAATTCGCAACCTGACACATGTTGAAATGACAATAGACACAAGACACAATAGACATTTCTTCAGATTGTCATTAGCCCCACCTCCTGCCTTAATTAATGTGCTAATTGACTATAGACTAATTGCTCATGTTACTCCTGCCTTGGCTGGCTTATTTTTGTCACTGTAGTTTTTTTTTTAACTTGGTACCTGCAGGGTCTCTCTAGCGTCAGTATGGACACGTCGAAATGTAAAGCTGCCATGGATCGCTTTCATGGCGAGGACTTCACTTAACGTCAGTTTATTTTTACTGGGATAAATTTGAAGGTCATATAAAGATGCAGTCAGTGACTTGAGAGGAGATATTATCTAAATATACTGGTTTTGTTATTGTGATCAATTAATCGTCAGTTATTGGTGATTACATTTCTTTATTGTTGTTTATATCTAAAGCAAATGTTAATTTGACTACACCGGGGCCAGTCCTCTTTGGACCAATGTGGGGTTAGGGGCCTTGCTGAAGGACCCCAGAGCTGCACTGATCTCATTGTGGCATTTAGAGCAGTGCAGTTGTTCGGTGGATTTGAACCAGCAGCCTTCTGGGGGTGGGGGGGTTGGTCAAGTATCTTAACCAGGAGGCTCCTTGTTGCAGCTCAGGATGTAATGAAAGCAGTAGATATGAGTCTCGGACGGTACAGTTCTCACACAGGAGCACTATCCTGTCTTTCTCTTGCATGTCAGCTCTCCACGTGCAAAAATGTCAATAAAATAAAAAAAAAACAGATTCCTCATTGTCATTCCAGCATATGGTCAATACAGTCTGTGCGTAAAGCCGGGATCTGAAAACTCTCTCAGAAAAGGATTATAGTTTCACAGCTAACTGTCGCTCATGTCTTCACTGAAACAAGTCAAATACATTTTTAACCCTTTAACTGCCTCTCCTTTTGGTAAAGAACATTTGGAGACTCTGTATCCAATTGAAGTATGAACTTACCCTGATCGAGCCATCTCAGACACTTGTTGGTTGAGGTATGTTATGCTGAAAAAAATCTTAACAGGTAAAATTCGACACGTCTGACTCAGAATGTGCTCTACCAAAATGGTGCACAGGTAGTTAAAGGGTTAAAGCAGGGGTGTCAAACTGACCCGTAAACGGGCCAAGAGGCTGCAGGTCTTCAATCCTACCAAGCAGAAGCTCACCTGAAAGCGCTGATTAAATTAACTGATCTAGGCCTGCACAACTGATTAGTTGTATCAGGTGAGCTTCTGCATTGTTGGAGTGAAAACCTGCAGCCTCTTGGCCCGTTTACGGGTCAGTTTGAGGGCTGTAACTGGAATAACAGCTGTGTTTTAGAGACCCTGGATAGAGCTGCGACAACTGAAGAATAGAAGCTATTTTGTTTACATTTGGTGAAACGGAGCTCTTTAGCATAATTTAAATCATTGGATTTTTTCGTCCTTTTTTTTCGGAAGGGAAACGTATTGATTTTGGGCATTTACTGGATCAAGGAAAAACAATAAGCCTCCCAGTAATGGTTATGACGAGTATAAGAGGGGAAAATGATCAGACATGTGAGAAGAGAAAATGGGGAAAAAAAACTCGTTCACTTTGAGACGGTGCCCAATCACGTGATGGAAACAAAATGGCTCCGTGACCGGATTTGCTGGAGCCCCCATGTCGCAACGTTCTTCATCCGGGAACTGTACTGTGTTTCTTACATTAGCCCGTTGATTTTTGGCACAATGCAGTTTGTTTTGGTCCTGACTGCCAGCACCCCCTGGTGGGCATACACTGCGACACAGATTGGCACTTTTTTCTAACAGAGATGCTCTCAGCATGGGTGAGGAATCCAATGGACTCGAATCGTAGTGAGGCTGGACCAGAACTGTGTATGACTGTTACCATGGAAAACATGGAATCCTGAGATCAGAATTACGCTTTAATGTGTTTTTTGTGTTGTCATATTTATGCTGTGAAACTTGTTTCAATTGTGCCCTCCAACTCAAGGGTGTGTGTGTGTGTGTTGGTGTGTGTGTGTGTATTGTGTGCATTGTGTGCATGAGTTTATGCCGTAGATTCTGTTTGAAAGAAATGACTCGTAGAGATCAGAACCTGAGGTGTACGTAAAGGACTCCATTAAAAATTTATACTACGTACATTTGAACATCTATGGCATGTCCTGATTTGAGCCGTTTTCAGGGGCAGATGTTTCTGTGTTCAGTAATTCTGAAGGAATTATCCACAGAACACCAGCCTGCTAAAATAGGCTCAGTGCTGGACTGTGTGAAGCGATTTGCTGAGAGGAGCTAACAGCCTTATACTTTCGTGGAAACTGACGATAACGTGGAGAGGATTCATCTGTATAGGTCAGCAGAAACGTATCTTATTTGTATAATGTACGGCACATTAAATATTACATCGCTGCTCAAAGTACTCAAAAAATTCATGTTAGGCTGACTAATTCTCATATTTTGTTTGTGATGCACTTTATTCTTATCACTTCACTCTCAGAGAATACAGATCCTTGTACGTTCAGGGGTGCACTGGCCTGTCACTGTGGCAGTACACTCTAAGGCCTGCCTGTTGTACGCTTGACAATGTGTTCGCACCTTTTAAGTTTCTGACAGAATGGGCTCACATTGCTACCTTAATGAGAATTCCGGTGTGAAATTTACTTGCAGTGTATTGAAAAATGATAACAAGTACTAACTTTTGTCGAATACCCCACCTCCATACCCACGCAACATTTCGAAATACATGGCTTTTTAGCTGAAGCTCCCAACAGGCTTACAATGGTAGTGAATCGGGCATAGCGTTGCCATGCAAAGAAATCGCTATTTTTTCATCATTAACAAGGCTCATAGTAGCTCCACACTTCATTGGTAGAATTCTGAGGGCCCTGACATTTCAAACGAGGCACTGAGAACTTTGAAGATGCACAAGTAGTTTATTAAAAAAGACTATTTATGCAAACAGTACCTCAAGGTAGTTTGCAGTCGCCTCCATCTTGAAAGTCACGATAAGCCGATTGACGAGCACGAATTAATAGATTGCAATCTGTTCCCCTATCCTTCCTACTCGTTCGTGCTCGTCAATGGACTTATCGTGACTTTCAAGTTGTGCACTCCTACTGTATCCCTGTATGAGCATGTAAAGCGAGTGAGCGGTAGAGAGAGAGAGAGAGAGTGAGAGAGGGAGAGAGAGAGAGAGGCAGGCATGAGAGTGATAGTTTCTTGCGTATTCGCAGTCTTTTTTTTTTGTTCAGAAAATTAGTGAAATTGGTACAGGAATTGAATGAGCTCACTGGGACATGCTGGGATTTTATAGGTGTGTGTGTGTGTGCAAATGTGTGTGTGTGTTTTTCTGCGTGTGCATGAATGTGTATGTGTAATATGTGCCTGAGTGTGTGTGCACGTTCTTATGTGCATTTGTGTGCGTGTGTGCGTGTGTGTGTGTGTCTTGGCTGTGTTTCTGCGACGCCGTTGAGGTGAATGATCGGCACTCGCTGCCTGGATATAAGCTGCGCTATATGAGTAGATGGGGGGATGGGAGGGTGATGAATTCGGAATCTTCCGGCTTGGCTGCCTCTGATTGGTCCGTGGAGGCTTCGGAAAGGATGGTGATCATTCTTCTCTATATAGGCGGGGCTATCGGCCCGTCTGGGCTGCTCGGATAACCACTTGGGTCCATTTATTGCAGCATTACTGTCTTCCTGTCCTCTGCCTCGACTGTATCTGTGAAGCCCCTGCTGTAATCTCACACAGGGTGCCGGCTGCTGTTCGGTAATGCGGATACCACAGACAGTTGTGGCGATGCAGGCGTTTGCTGCAAACGATTACCTCAGAAAAAATTGTGTGGGCAAACGTAATTGCCTTGTGCAGACGCTACTGCAAAACATGTTAAAATTGCTGTTTCTAAATTTTATCTGAATGTTCAGTCAAGCCCTGGACTGTGCTAAGATGCATGTGTATCTTATAAGACCTTAACATAAAAACAAAAATTTTAGAATGGTTCAAGTGAAATCTGTTTACCGTATTCATCAATGCACACAGACACACACACACACACACACACACATACACATGCAGTTTGCCCAACACCAGATCATATATGTTTGCATCATGGTGGAACCCTTTAATTAATTAAAATAAATAAAAATATAAATAAATACCAAAGTTCAGCCATGGGAGCATGTGGCATCACTCTTGCTCATTTGCCGTAAACTTTCAGAAATCCAGACTCAGTTTTTTTTTTCTTCCGTAGCTATGATGGCATGTAAGAGAGAGATCAGCTCTTTTGTGTTTGGTTTTGTTCATCTCCACTGCATGAATTCATGACAGTGTCTCGTTGTTTTTAGACCTTTAATGGTATTTCTGCAGGTGAAGTTAAACTTGATACTGTTCTCCCGGACTGAAGAGGTGATCCTGTGGTTTCATTAGATGCTGTTCTGGGTCTCGCTGCAGTTGTCGATTGTACTGCGCTAAAAAGGAACGGTTGTGATTGTGCTTGGACCACATCAGACTGAGGCTGTAAGAGGTATGTGGGATTTCTGGGGCAGGCTTTTCATGATGGTCGATACCATCTAGTTCCACGGAAGTTAAGAATCAGGCACACTTTGGGGTCAGAAAATGGCGTGCTTGGTTAGGCTGAAAGGCCTGTTCATGGCAATGTGTGATGTTATGTTATGTTGTGCTATGTTACGCTATGCTACATTATATTATGTTATGTTGTGCTATGCTAATCTATGCTATGCTTTGTCAAATTTTGTCAGCTGAGCCATGTCATGAATGAGCAGCTCGGTGAACACTATGTTGAAGTACACTGAAAAAAATGTTTTCAGAATGAACATAATTTTTTTAAGGTAAGTGGTTGCACAAAATATTTTTATCTGAAGCTAGATATTTTTATTATGTTGACTATTGGAAATTACTTATATTTTTTAAGTGGAGTTAAATAACACATTTATTTCTATTAAAATATGCTTAATTAATATATGGAACATTTACTAGGGGTCAAAATCACTTTTTTCAGTGTACTACCAACTGAGCGTGTGTGTGTGTGTGTGTCTGTGTGTGTGTGTTTGTGTGTGTGTGTATTTCAGTAAATAAACATGACATTGTCATCTGAGACCATATCACTGGGGCAGAAAGCCTGGTCCACGCTCTTTCATGGGGCATTAATGGCAAATTAATCAAACAGGAACTAATTAAAACAGTCTCATGGAAGCCAGCATTACAAGAAGCTGAGACGCTGCCTTATTTCTGTATAACTGTCAGTACAACTGGAGCCTCATACTCTGCAGATAATGTATTAACACTTAAGCAGTCACATGTCACCCAATCGCAAACCAGTTCAAACACAGAGCCTGCCAAAATGAACATTGTGCCACAGGTGCATGTTATTATTGCTTTTTTAATTTTTATTATCATGTTGTAACATTAATATTATAAATATGCACATTAATACCTTACAATAACATCGGTTGGGGTGGCACAGTGGCGCAGTTGTTAGCACTACTGCCTCACAGGAAGAAGGTCTTGAGTTCAAATCCAGCCTGTGACATTTCTGTGTACAGGTTGTGTGTTCTCGCTGTGTAAGGAGGGTTTTTTGACGTGCCCGTAGGTGTGTGTGTGTGTGTGTGTGTGTGTCCCTGTATGAGGGTGCGATGGTTAGGTTCAGAGGCAGAATCTCAGCGGCGCCTGCTGCTGTGTACATGCTGGAGGGCAGGTGTATAAAGAGGCGCTGCATGAACATGGCGTCACAAGCGAGCCACAGCAGGCAGATAGCGAGGGCTACATGCTGCAGCCGTCACCTCCATCGTGTGTGTGTCTGTGTGTGTGTGTGTGCGCGTGTGTGTTTGTGGATTTGTGCGTGTGTGAGTGTGTGTGCTTGTATGAGCTCAGCTGCTGTGGTGCTCTCCTGATAAGCCCATTTATTCCGGTGTTCATTCTTGCGAAGGAGACTGCAGCTGTGGACCTGTACTGGTGTCAGTCTCTTGGAGAACACACACACACACACACACACACACACAGCTGCAGACACACGTGTCCCTGCTCTGACCTCTGCGTGTGACTGCAGGTGCCCTGTGAATGTGGCACACACACACACACACACACTCATATGCACAAATGCAAGCCACAGTATTGATACAGAGCAGAAGAGTCTCTGTGGAACAGACACTGCGCTGCGGTCAGGCTGCCTATGATGTACCTGCATTAGGTCACTGGCTGTATGGAGCACTTACTTTACAGTGACCTTCTATCGTTTAGCGCGCGCTGCTCTATTTCTGACATTTCAGAACTGTACAACTTCCTGTCCTCACCACGTATCACTCAATCATTATGTGTATTATTCTTCAACTTGTGGACTGAAAATTCTTCATTTTTGTCATTCGGATATTAAAAATTGTGGAAGAAAAGTTAATTGCCAATTTACCTCATCGAGAATCTTGGGCAACATGTCAAAATCCTCTTGCAAAATTGGCAAGAGTTAGTACAAATGCCCATGAGCTGATTTTGCAGTAAACTGCTGGAGTGAGAGAAGGTAATGTGTGCAGGTTTGGTGACTTGTTAGCAGAAATGGGAGATATAGATACCGTAGCTGGATTGCAGTTTCTTGGCGGGCACTTGGAGTGCCAGCCCTGCGGGCGGCAGCATAGCCTCATGGTGCGTTCCTTGACTGGTGACTGTGGAGTTACTGGTTTGACCCTAAAGTGGGGGTTTGCATCCTGACCTGTTTCTGGAGTGATGAGGTTGGAAATAACTGCCGTTGGGCCCTTGACCAAGGCCCCTTGCCCGAAAAATCACTCCAGGGTATTTACCCCAGACTCTCTCTCTCCCTTGAAACTGGTCTGCTAAAGAGAAACATGTTCTCAATGGAACCTTCCTGGTTAAATAAGGGAAGAAAGCATACCTAGATTCTCTTGAGCCTGAATGTTGTTGACCATAAAATCCAGTCAGTGTCTTGCTGTGGTCAGCTGTGGAGAAAGTACAGGCTTCCTCTTCGGCTTTAGCCGCAGCCTTGAACAACTTCACAGGTTTCTGTAAACAAACAACGAGAGAGTGAAGAGTGGGGATGGAGAGGGGAAAGAGGAAGTGCTACCAGGGAGAGAGAGAGGGAGAGAGAGGTGGAGCGAGGCTGTGGGAGAGAGGAGGGCTCACAGACAGAGCTGTGGGAGAGAGGAAGGCTCACAGACAGAGCTGTGGGAGAGAGGAAGGCTCACAGACAGAGCTGTGGGAGAGAGGAGGGCTCACAGACAGAGCTGTGGGAGAGAGGAAGGCTCACAGACAGAGCTGTGGGAGAGAGGAAGGCTCACAGACAGAGCTGTGGGAGAGAGGAGGGCTCACAGACAGAGCTGTGGGAGAGAGTAGGGCTCACAGACAGAGCTGTGGGAGAGAGGAAGGCTCACAGACAGAGCTGTGGGAGAGAGCGGGGCTCACAGACAGAGCTGTGGGAGAGAGGAAGGCTCACAGACAGAGCTGTGGGAGAGAGGAGGGCTCACAGACAGAGCTGTGGGAGAGAGGAGGGCTCACAGACAGAGCTGTGGGAGAGAGGAAGGCTCACAGACAGAGCTGTGGGAGAGAGCGGGGCTCACAGACAGAGCTGTGGGAGAGAGGAAGGCTCACAGACAGAGCTGTGGGAGAGAGGAGGGCTCACAGACAGATCTGTGGGAGAGAGCGGGGCTCACAGACAGAGCTGTGGGAGAGAGCGGGGCTCACAGACAGAGCTGTGGGAGAGAGGAAGGCTCACAGACAGAGCTGTGGGAGAGAGGAAGGCTCACAGACAGAGCTGTGGGAGAGAGCGGGGCTCACAGACAGAGCTGTGGGAGAGAGGAGGGCTCACAGACAGAGCTGTGGGAGAGAGCGGGGCTCACAGACAGAGCTGTGGGAGAGAGGAGGGCTCACAGACAGAGCTGTGGGAGAGCGGGGCTCACAGACAGAGCTGTGGGAGAGAGGAGGGCTCACAGACAGAGCTGTGGGAAGAGGAAGGCTCACAGACAGAGCTCGGGGAGAGAGGAAGGCTCACAGACAGAGCTGTGGGAGAGAGGAGGGCTCACAGACAGAGCTGTGGGAGAGAGCGGGGCTCACAGACAGAGCTGTGGGAGAGAGGAGGGCTCACAGACAGAGCTGTGGGAGAGAGCGGGGCTCACAGACAGAGCTGTGGGAGAGAGGAGGGCTCACAGACAGAGCTGTGGGAGAGAGGAAGGCTCACAGACAGAGCTGTGGGAGAGAGCGGGGCTCACAGTCAGAGCTGTGGGAGAGAGGAAGGCTCACAGACAGAGCTGTGGGAGAGAGCGGGGCTCACAGACAGAGCTGTGGGAGAGAGGAAGACTCACAGACAGAGCTGTGGGAGAGAGGAAGGCTCACAGACAGAGCTGTGGGAGAGAGCGGGGCTCACAGACAGAGCTGTGGGAGAGAGGAAGGCTCACAGACAGAGCTGTGGGAGAGAGGAAGGCTCACAGACAGAGCTGTGGGAGAGAGCGGGGCTCACAGACAGAGCTGTGGGAGAGAGCGGGGCTCACAGACAGAGCTGTGAGAGAGAGGAAGGCTCACAGACAGAGCTGTGGGAGAGAGGAGGGCTCACAGACAGAGCTGTGGGAGAGAGGAAGGCTCACAGACAGAGCTGTGGGAGAGAGCGGGGCTCACAGACAGAGCTGTGGGAGAGAGGAGGGCTCACAGACAGAGCTGTGGGAGAGAGCGGGGCTCACAGACAGAGCTGTGGGAGAGAGCGGGTCTCACAGACAGAGCTGTGGGAGAGAGCGGGGACATGCTGAGGGGACATGAGGGTCATCCTATGTGCAGCTCCTTGTTACTTCTATCTCAAGATGAGAAGAGGATTGTGGTTCCCGAGTGCAGAACATTTACAAGCACCCATACTGGTGTTCTGCTGTTGGTTAACTAAGGAAAACATTCTCATTGTAATCATGTCTGCTTCTACTCAATGTTGTCCAATTACTATGGATTCCCTTAGTAGAACTTATTAAAAATCTGCTGTGACGGATCACATTTCAGTGAGCAATAATGAAAATGTACGGTTTACCGATTGATAGAACATAAATGTATTACTGATGATTTTATTTCTACGGAACTGAATGTTTTACTGACGGTATGATTTTTTAAAATCTCTCTGCCATACATATGGTACATGTAGTCTAACAAGTCAGATTAGATGACTTTATTTATCCCTTGAAAGGGTAACTTCATATGCAGACAGACCGGAGCCAATGCTAACAGTTATCACGACAACATGACAACATACAGCACGTGTGTACTCAAATACTGAACTCTGTCGGAATCAAGTAGGAATAATTTATCGATGAAGCACAAAATCGTGAAGCAAGGATCATCAAATCTGCGCCTCGAATTCAAGTCCATCCCTGGCTTGGTTTTCTCCAAGATGGTCAACAATTTAGATGAACAATTAGTGCCTTTGATTGGCCAGATAATCTTTACTTCTGACTCCCTGGTCAGGGGAGGGCAGAGAATCAGTAGATTCGGATCTCGAGGACCCTCCTGAGTTGATGCTCAGCGTCACAGAGCCTTGTAGGACCTTGGGACCATGGGTATGTCTACGGGAGGGTAAAGCCTCCATGTCCACAGTTAGTGCCGATGTGAAAGGCGCTGAAAGATTTTTTTTCCACAGGAATGAAGTTTTCGGTAAAAATATTCAGCTTTAATTCCAATTCAGTCTGAGCCATTCTCATGTGGAGAGGAAACAGGCTGAGGTAGCTGGTTAATTTTACGTTTTCACACCGTCAGGGTTGGTTGAAGCAAGTTGCTGTCGTGGCCTCTCGGGTGCTCGTAGGTCCCCGTGCCAAATTTCGAGTGCGTGGGAGGGGAGCACGTGGGTTGCGATCCCCAGGCAGCCGAGCACCGTGGCGGTGATGCGTGAGCAGAAATGTCAACCGACGAGCGGGTCTTTATTAAATGAGGAAAAATAACACTGCCTCTTTATTAGCTGTGGTAATCGCTGGTGATTAGGGTCCGGATTCCATCCTTTTCCAAAACACAGAAGTTAAAGAGCACCACTTCAGCTGTGAGTACTGGTGATATTGGATGGGGGAGATTTTAGTTCTGTCTCCTGAGGCGCTGCATCAAAACACTGTCAAGCTGTTAGGCAGTCATTTTGGGCACTTATCAACATAAAATGTAAAGGAAGGCACCTTCATTTTCCCCAATTTGGTATGTTTTAAATGTTGCGATGCGCACTGATATCGGACAATAACTGCTCTGCTGTTGATTTTTGAGTAATTACAGTGAGAACTAAACCACCAACCTCTGAGTTTCAATGAAACACCTTGGCTTGAGGACTGTGCGCAGCTAATGTGTTTCGTATTTGTGAATTGACCGAATGCTCCGTCAATGGCTGACTGGGGTTCTTAGCTCACTTATTAGCCACAGGGTAATGTTTACGGCCAGAATTGCAAGCCAGAAAACTTCACCTTACATGACACAGGACACACAAAGCGATTGAGCCGATCAAGCGCGGTGTTAAAATGGGGAACGCGCAGAGAAACAGCGCCAACAGTTTGCGGGTGGTTATCGCGCACTAGTAGCCTGTCAAGCCAGACTATAACATCAAAACTATTTGCTACTGCTAAGGTACATCTAGATTTCTAGGCTAGCGCACCAGGCTTGTTAGGGGAAACCTCACACAGCACATCCTTGCTGGGGGGAAGTTTTATTTGACTCCTGGCTGGTTATAATCACTAATATTTGTAAGGTTTAAACTAGTGGATGATTAATTTTTATGGTTGCAATGTCTAATATCATTTATTATGGTCCATACTGGTCGCTAATTTGCAAAACTGAGCCCAATAGTGCTGGACTGTGCTGCGGTCTGGGATTTAAGGACCCCTCACTGAAAAAATGAGACTTTGGATCAAAGTAAAAAAACTTGTTACAGCTAATTTTTTAAGTTTTTTTTTCAACTGAAAAAAATTACCTTTGTTAAATTTTTTTCAATTGAGAAAAGCTAAAAAATGAGCTGTAACAAGTTGACGCAATTTTTTTACTTTGATCCACAGTCTCAATTTTTTCAGTGCTGGCCTGTATAAATGACGTAGTAATGTGATATGGTGAAGACGTGCGCTGCCGGCCCTGACACTGGGTGGGAACTTCATGCAAGGTCAGACAAAATTAAACTGCAGTCAGACCCTCCACTGCATACAAAGGGGTATAGACTCATGGACTCAGTGACAAACTGCTGTTGGTTGAGTGATGTCCTGTGCCAGTGCGGTGGGCGGGATGCTTGCTCTACAGGGGCCAATTTTCTGCAGAATTATTCCTCCATTAAAGCATGACAAGTGGGCATTAACTCCCTGCATTCACCAGGGTCCGGTGAAAATTCTGATCGGCAATTAAATGAGAATCGTTGCTTGCTGCATAGCCCAGCTGCGCTCGAGCTTTAGATTATGACCTGATGGCCAGAACTTCTCCATCAGGACTGTCTGTTTGAGAGTAGAATTCATGGTTCCATCAATTATGACAAGTCACCCAGGTCCTGAAGCTGTAAAGCAGTCCCAGACCATCACAGCACCACCGCCCATGTTTGACTGTTATTCTTATTGTGCAATGCTGTGTTAGCTGTACGCCAGGTCTGATGGCACCCTCCAGTGGGTTCAACTTTCAACTCAACCGTCGGCAGAATATTATCTCAAAGCTGTCGGAGGTCATCGAGATGTTTTTGGAAAACGTGAGATGAGTTTTTGCGTTCTTTTTGAACGGCAGGTTTGGCAGAAGGAAAGAAAAGATGCAAGTGTGTGAAAGATCTGTGTTCTGAATGAGCCCTGTTTCTGTGATATCGGGACAGGGTGGAGTCAGTTGCCGTGGCGAGGGATGTTGATACGGCCCTTGTGACGTGATGGCATTCCGTACATTTTTGGAACGTCTCTCTGGCACTAGGGAAGGACACAGAGATGGGAATTGGCCGTGCGCGAGCTGGGAATATCTGTCTTGTCGCCTCCTTCACTGACACATGTCACTGTTGCCATGTGTGTCTGGCCCCTGTTACCAAGGCGATGCTGCTCTGCACAGTTTGTTCAGCTTCTCTAAGATGGTTACTATTTCTGCCTTGTCTGCTTCTCCTACCTCTGCATGTAATATAATAACTTTACCCGGCTGTAACTCTGTTACTTTGTCGTCAGGCCCTTCTCATGGCTCCTCTCATTAACTAGGCTTATGCTGTCGGAGGCGACGGCTGGGGGTATATCCCCAAACGCCCCCAATCCTCCTATTCCCCAATCCTTGAATAGACCTTGAATAGACTTTCATTTTAACTTAATTTCAGGTCAATCGGACAAAGGGTTCTGAAGATATGGCCAAAATGGTAATTTTGGCAAAATGGCAAAATATTGAGCCATACAGGTATGATGTCTTCACATGACACGTTGTGAGGTCATGACCTTGCAGTTGCACATAGTTTCATGTCAATTGGACAAATGGTTTCAAAGATACGGCAAAAATGGTGAATTTTATGTCATAAAGCTCCACCTTGTGTCAAAATTTTGAACCAAACAGGTATAATGTCATCGTGGGACACATCCTCAGGTCATGAGCTTTCATTTGCACTTGATTTGAGGTCAGTCGGAGAAATATTTCCAGAGATATGATAAAAACAGCGATTTTTCCGTTTTTGGCCCCGTTAACACGTAGGGCGGCGCAGCGGTGGCGGTCGGACCAAAAACATAATATCCCCTGGAACGCCATTCGGCGTTCGGGGATATAATAATGACAGTTACAGTGGTGCTGTGTTCGTCGCTGCGCCATGGGCTGCCCCAGCATAGCCCAGTAACTCCTGAGATTTCTTCCCAATGGAGCCTTTTTTATCACTACTATTTGTGGGGCTGTCTCTCTACTGTGGATTATTATCAGTGCACACACACACACACACACACACACACACACACACATTTAACTCTCTTGCATACACACAGAGTTGCATGCTTGCACATATAGATACCCTCACGTATACACTGAAGCACAAATACACACAACGCTTGTGTTCATATTGACAGACTAGTGTCCCAGTATCACAGGGGTCTGTGTAAACAGAGGAATTTGAATAAGCTCCAGATATAATGGTCTGTTCCCAGCGGGTGATGGTTTTTAGAGAGAGAGAGAGAGAGAGAGAGAGAAGCGCTGGAAGACATGAGGAGGGACCCAGCTCACTGTAATGGCCGGTGCTGACAGCCCAGTACTGCGGACACACACACACACACACACACACACACACACACACAGACACACTTTCACCTGCACTGAAAACACTATCGATTTCACTGACGTCCAGCATCTGCAGCTTTTAAATAACCCTTCATCTCGCCTCATCTACCGGGGCAGAGGAGTCTGACGGGGGCAAGACGTGTGCAGTATGAGTGTCTCTGAGTGTGTGTACTTCTGTGTGTGTGTGTGTGTGTGTGTGTGTGTGTGTGATCTTTTGTTTGAATGCCTGTGTAAATGTGTGTATTGGAATTTCGCTTAAATGTTGCACCTGAGAAGAGTGATTTCATCATCGCCATGAGGTCGTTTGACTGTTTAGCGGTGGCAGCCTCTGCTAACGACAGTGAGTGCATCATCACACTGTCACTCATCTGGAGAATTGCATAATTACCATGTGACACATCTGGAACATTACATCATTACCATGTGATGCACCTGGAGCATTAGATCGTAACTGTGAGACAACCATTACTACTACTGCGGCTGGTACTACGACTGTTGCTTCTGATGCTGCTAAAACTGCAACTACTGCTACTGCTGCTAGTGCAACTGCTTCATCAAGTTCTACCAATGATGGAAATAGAATAGACTGTCTATTGGTAGAAAAGGAGAAGCTAGCAGGATTGGTTTGGCTTATCGTTTGTGGGCTGCAATGGATCCATAAAACATGAATCTTTGAACATGTATATTAATCTGTGGCTTTTGTAGACCTACGTCTATGTAAATCTGAGGCTTCTGTAGATGTATATACTGTGTATGCGCATTTGTGGCTTCTGTAGATGTATATACTGTGTATGCGCATTTGTGGCTTCTGTAGACATATGTACATGTGAATGTGTGGCTTCTATAGCAGTATTTTAAGTACATGCATTTCTCTGTAGATGTATGTGAACTGTGGCTCCTGTAGATGTATGTGTGTGTGAATCTGTGGGTGCAGCGGTGGGTCTGTTCCCTGTGCATCAGTCAGCGTAGTGCAGCCTGATAATCATGATGCTTTTCAATTAAACCCTAATTATACTGATAGTGATGACTTCAAACATTTATATTAATGGACTCCGCTTTCCTGCAGACATCAATCTTGGCTGATTCATTTTGGAGGTTTTGCACAAGACTGTTTCTGTACTGATATGGTGTGTGTGTGTGTGTGTGTGTGTGTAATAGGTAATTGAATAAATGGATTCAGATTGTTTTTGTGACCATTGGACTGTGCGGTCATGGATGTCATGTTGAAGGTAGCTAGATTTGCAGTATTTTGGCAAGTTTTTATATTCTTAGATGTCCAAAGGTGAGATTTCTGGGCATTTTTGGGGAAACCTGAAAAATTCATAATTCCATGAACCTATTATTCTCTCACCTCCGAAGAGCAAGTTGTTCTGGATGGGTGTCCTGTCTATGATAATGAGCTTTACACTGATTGGAGAATCAGGCCCTTATGCATCAGTACGTCCCCTGGCAGAACGAGCCGATCTCTGAATCCTCATGAACTGATTTAGAAGTTAACGACATTTGCTGTTGTTTCAAAACCTACTCTACCTCTCAGTTAGTACTAATGTGGATCTATTTCATTTTTCTATTTGTTGTTGGACTGTACTTGTTTTATGTCTTTATACCTATATTGTTTATTTGAGTGCAAGAACTTATAGAAAGCTGAAATTGAAAAATGTATAATTAAGATTGTCAGTTGAGAAAAATAAATGTCAGGTTATTTTCTACATCCCTTAGAGCAGTAAATGCAGCTGTTGTTGCTCAATGATGTATGATATTAAAATCAAAGCTGTTGAAAACCCATCTTGTGGCAACTTGTTTCAAAGAGCTCCCGCCAGGGAGGGTAAGGGTTAGGGGAGCTGCTCCCGCAGAGGAGCTCTATTAAACAAGTCGCCACTTGATAGACATTCAACAGCACAAGATAGTTAAATTTATATTTTTAAAAATGTATTTCAGTGCTCTAAGGGTTAATTCCTCAAGGATAGACATTGTGCTGCTCGGTTTTCATGGTTGTCATGACCCAAGATAAATTATACTTTCATAGTTAAACATTTTCAAGCAAAGGTCATTGGCATTCGGTTACATGATGAAGAACTGTTTAGTTTTTGGAATAGAGGTATATTTTGACCAAAGCCAACAGTATGATTTGTGTGCACAATTTATTACACCAGAATGTTGTGTCAATGTGATTCAGTTGCTTATTTTATGGAAGCATAAACCGACATGAGCTGATGTAGCCATCAGCATTTATTGATGATGCCCAATATTTTATGCACAACATGAGAACTTGTCATTATTAGTGTGCAAATGCATTTTGTAAGGTACTTGATTGCGCAGTTCCAAATCATAGGATGAACTTCATGATTAGTTAAGAATTAGCAAATAAATCAGCTGTTTTTTATGTCTACATTTATTGGCACTACTGAGTGCAGGAGTCGACGTGAATGAATGAAAAAACTGATGAACGCACTACTCTTTGCGATAAGTAATGATAGTCAATGCCAATTTACATGGACCAGATTGTTAAGTGGTTCTAAAAGAAATCAATTAGCAGCTGACTCACCCCTGAGCTCCATTCTGTTTACTTATTAGCATCTGTCTGCTCAAAAGAAGTAATGTCTGTTAACGCTTCTGGAATGATGATTCTGCACAGCCAGTGTTGATGGCACTGGACTCGGGTCCCGCTGCAGTGGTGGTGCAGAGGTGTGAATGGGGAGGGGGGCGACCCCCTCAGGGGCTGGTCTTAATTGTTTAATTAAATTTTGTGGCTCGGGATTGGCTGGCTCAAAGTTCTCTCTGCCTCTCTTGCCAATTTCTTTCCACTGTGACATCACAGTACATAACGTCACTCTCTGCTCAGATCCCGGCTATTCCCTTCGCCCCCGGCTTCTCAAATCACGGTCTTGGGGGTGGAGACCTGCTGGTTTTACACTCCTCCTTTACTCGTGAGTCAGGTGTGACGCCAGTCTGGCCAATCAGCAGTGTTTATTGTTTATTTAATTACCTGGGAGGAAAGAAAACAGTAAACAGGGCTGGATTTGGATTCAAGGTCCAGATTTGAAGATCCCTACCTGAGATGGAAGAATTACGTCTTAATATTTCGGCTGTTTTGGTGAAATTCTGATTTACGTTCCACCCCTGAATGGAAATGTGAGAGGAGGGTCCTGTTTGGTCCGTGTAGAAGATGGAGAGCTGGGTGGGGGGGGGGGGGGTTGTGACTTGGGCAGGCAGTTGGCGTTGTGTTTTCACACATATATAAATATAGACATGATCTCCTCTCCTTACACAGCTGCAGGACCCAAATACACCACATGTACCTGTCAGTATATGAGCCCTGCATGAATGGCTTCATTACAGACACACACAAACACGTGGGCGCACACACACACACGCATGCACACACACACACACACAAACACACACACATATGTATGCACACACACATTTTAACACATACACTCTCTCTCGT
>CM056590.1:54725951-54873451 GCA_029721435.1 Gymnothorax reevesii
TGCGCTGGGGAGTACAGAGGGGAGAACACAATGCCGTAAAGGACGTCTTCGAACTGGCGATCC
Organism: Gymnothorax reevesii; assembly: GCA_029721435.1. Classification (NCBI taxonomy): domain Eukaryota; kingdom Metazoa; phylum Chordata; class Actinopteri; order Anguilliformes; family Muraenidae; genus Gymnothorax; species Gymnothorax reevesii. The sequence continues at coordinate 54,726,015 of CM056590.1, forward strand.
TGATGCTCTGACATATAAACCAATCACATTTCAGATTGCTGTTTGAGTATCTCCCCCCCAGTGCATTCGCAGTAGCGTGGGCGAGCTAGCAGTGTGCTCCTAGAGAGAGGGCGCGTTCACCATCGCAGGGTCTGAAGAGCAGCTGTACACATCAGTGCAGACGAGGAGCGATCGAGGGGTCACTGGGTAAATGTGAGCATCTGTGATGTAGGCTGGTTCCACTGCCAGGCCCTGCAGAGAGAGAGAGAGAGAGAGAGAGAGAGAGAGAGAGAGAGAGATGACCTTTACCCTGTTAGGGGTCTGGGATGAACATAACATAACTCCCATGACGTTAGGCTGGCTATCGACCTTCCATCACCAAGTTCTCACGACATCTTTATTTGGTAAAACACAATTTTTTTTAAGCACTTTCTTGACCAGGGGTATCTTCATTTTATAGTTGCATTTAATCTCTGAAAGCAAGATTATTCAATAAAATATTGAGGAATTAAAAAGTGAAATTAAGATTTAATAAGTGGTCTTTTATCTGTCTCAATGCCAGTTTGAACTTCTGTCCAGTTTATTTTGGCCTCTAATCACTGCATGGCTCTGTTGACTTTTTGTATCAGCACTTCCTAGAGGGGAGGGGCCTGGACATATACTTAATTATGTGACCTATCACACAAGTCTGAACATGACTGAGGACAGGACCTTTGGATTCTGGAGGTACAAACCTCAAGCCAGGTGAAGCAACAGATTTAGATTCAGGATTGCAGCTAAAATGCACACACACACACACACACACACACACACACACATTTCTGTTCATTTCTGTTCATTAGTGGAGCTGTGATTAGTGCATTGGTCTCACTTGAATCCATTCTGGAGTAACGGTAGTTCCTCCTCACAGCGTCTCGTAATGAGACGATAAAGGAGGTGGCTGGCTGGCACGTCGAAAAACAAAGAACAACGGAGTCTCCTGCGGAGAAGCGAGGCACCAGCTGTCGAGCTAAACGACAGACAAAACCTATGGCGAGTCCAAGGAAAAGGAGCTTGGCGGAATCGCTATCGTCGAGCTGTCGTCAGAAGCGGCGGGAGATGGGACAGGGATGGGTGTAGCGTGTGGGATCAGGTCGAAGGAGGTCAGAGGGGAGGTACGCATTAAAGGTGGTGTCCTCTGGAACTCTGTCAGCATTTGGAGAACGTCCTCTCCAAATGAACACCATGAGATCGAGTGGCATGCTCCGCACACATCATTCCACTGTATTTGGGACCACAGGACAGGGCCGCGACTGTAAGCTCAAAACTTGCATCCTTAGGGTTTGTGGGAGAGGAGGTGATGATGGGAGGATTAAAAGTTTGCTGGAGGGGAGGAGATTGTGGGAGGAGCAGAGGTTGGTGGGAGGGGAGGTGATGATGGGAGGAGCAGGGGTTGGTTGGGAGGGGAGGTGATTGTGGGATGAGGAGATGTTGGCAGGAGGGAGGTGATTGTGGGAGGAGCAGAGGTTGGTGGGAGGGGAGGTGATGATGGGAGGACCAGTGATTGGTGAGAGCGGAGGTGATTGTGGGAAGAGCAGAGGTTGGTGGGTGGGGAGGTGATGATGGGAGGAGCAGAGGTTAGTGGGAGGGGAACCGCCCTCTGGAACTCTGTCAGTATTTGGAGAACGTCCTCGCCGAATGCACACCAAGAGATTGAGCTGCATGCTCCGCAAACTTCATTCCACTGAATTTGGGAGCACAGGAAAGGGGCTGTGACTTTTCGCTCAAAACTTGCATCCTTGAGGTTTGTGAGAGAGGAGGTCATGATGGTAGGAGTAAAAGTTGGCTGGAGGGGAGGTGATTTTGGGAGGAGTAGTGATTGGTGGGAGGGGAGGTGAATGTGGGAGGAACAGAGGTTGGTGGGAGGGGAGGTGATGATGGGAGAGGCAGAGATTGGTGGGAGGGGAGGTGAATGTGGGAGGAGCAGAGGTTGGTGGGAGGGGTGGTGATTGTGGGAAGAGCAGAGGTTGGTGGGAGGGGAGGTAATGATGGGAGGAGCAGAGGTTGTTGGGAGGGAAGGTGATGATGGGAGGAGCAGAGGTTGATGGGAGGGGAGGTGATGATGGGAGGAGCAGAGGTTGGTGGGAGGGGAGGTGACGATGGGAGGAGCAGAGGTTGATGGGAGGGGAGGTGATTTTGGGAGGAGCAGAGATTGGTGGGTGGAGTGGTGATTGTGGGCGGAGCAGAGGTTGGTGGGAGGGGAGGTGATGATGGGAGGAACAGAGGTTGGTGGGAGGGGAGGTGATGATGGGAGGAACAGAGGTTGGTGGGAGGGGAGGTGATGATGGAAGAGGCGGAGATTGGTGGGAGGGGAGGTGAATGTGGGAGGAGCAGAGGTTGGTGGGAGGGGTGGTGATTGTGGGAAGAGCAGAGGTTGGTGGGAGGGGAGGTAATGATGGGAGGAGCAGAGGTTGTTGGGAGGGAAGGTGATGATGGGAGGAGCAGAGGTTGATGGGAGGGGAGGTGATGATGGGAGGAGCAGAGGTTGGTGGGAGGGGAGGTGACGATGGGAGGAGCAGAGGTTGATGGGAGGGGAGGTGATTTTGGGAGGAGCAGAGATTGGTGGGTGGAGTGGTGATTGTGGGCGGAGCAGAGGTTGGTGGGAGGGGAGGTGATGATGGGAGGAGCAGAGGTTGGTGGGAGGGGAGGTGATTCTGGGAGGAGCAGAGGTTGGTGGGAGGGGAGGTGATTGTGGGAGGAGCAGAGGTTGGTGGGAGGGGAGGTGATGATGGGAGGAGCAGAGGTTGGTGGGAGGGGAGGTGATTTTGGGAGGAGCAGAGGTTGGTGGGAGGGGAGGTGATGATGGGAGGAGCAGAGGTTGGTGGGAGGGGAGGTGATGATGGGAGGAGCAGAGGTTGGTGGGAGGGGAGGTGATTCTGGGAGGAGCAGAGGTTGGTGGGAGGGGAGGTGATTGTGGGAGGAGCAGAGGTTGGCAGGAGGGGAGGTGATTGTGGGAGGAGCAGAGGTTGGTGGGGGGGGAGGTGATTGTGGGAGGAGCAGAGGTTGGTGGGGGGGAGGTGATTGTGGGAGGAGCAGAGGTTGGCAGGAGGGGAGGTGATTGTGGGAGGAGCAGAGGTTGGTGGGAGGGGAGGTGATGATGGGAGGAGCAGAGGTTGGTGGGAGGGGAGGTGATTCTGGGAGGAGCAGAGGTTGGTGGGAGGGGAGGTGATTGTGGGAGGAGCAGAGGTTGGCAGGAGGGGAGGTGATTGTGGGAGGAGCAGAGGTTGGTGGGGGGGGAGGTGATTGTGGAGGAGTTGGACGCTGGTCGGCTGCTGGCTCGAGTATCTGGGTCAAAGGGAATCGCCGCACACTAGGAGCTGTCAGACTTGCTGCAGACACTTGTGCACACACACACACACGCACACACACACATGCACACACACGCACACACACACGCGCACACACACACGTGTGCGCACACACGCACACACTCACGCACGCGCACACACGCACACACAGGTACAGTGCTACAGTTTCTAATTGATACCTCTGCTGACCTGTTGCTGGAGACAGATAGAGAGCAGGAAAGTGGGAGAGAGAGAGAGAGAGAGAGATGGAGTTGGGGATGTAGAGGAAAAAGGGAATTAAAGGGACATGGAGACATAGAGAGTGTGTGAGTGTGTCAGAGAGAGAAAAACAGAGGGATAGAAAGGAAGCGAGAGAGAGAGCAGGCAAGGAAAGAATGCAGGGAGGCTGCAGGAGGAATGTGGTTTGTGTCTCGGGGGAGGGACAAATAAACACTGTTACTCCCCCCTCTCTCCCTCCATCCCTCTCTCTCTCTCTCCCTCTCTCTCCCTCCATCCCTCTCTCTCTCCCTCCATCCCTCTCTCTCCCTCCATCCCTCTCTCTCTCTCCCTCTCTCTCCCTCCATCCCTCTCTCTCTCTCTCCCTCTCTCTCCCTCCATCCCTCTCTCTCTCCCTCCATCCCTGTCTCTCCCTCCATCCCTCTCTCTCCCTCCCTCCATCCCTCTCTCTCTCTCTCCCTCTCTCTCCCTCCATCCCTCTCTCTCTCCCTCCATCCCTGTCTCTCCCTCCATCCCTCTCTCTCCCTCCCTCCCTCCCTCTCTCTCCCTCCATCCTTCTCTCTCTCTCCCTCCCTCCCTCCCTCCCTCTCTCTCACTCTCTCTTTCTCTCACTCCCTCATCTATCGATCTCCGCTCCTTCATTGTTACATGCATTTCATTGGTTATGGTTCATGACCAAAAGTATGTGGACGCTCTGTGTCGCAGAATTTTATTTCATGGGTCATGTTGAGTCTCGTAGCTCCTCTGAAGGAGAATCCTGATGCTGTTGCATGCAGTGGGGTTCCAGAAGATTCTGTGCCACAGTTAGGGGATGGTCCTTTGCTGTTTCAGCAAACCTGTGTTCCCAGACTGAGAGAGACCGTTGTGCACGATATTTCGAGATCGGTGAACTTGACAAGCTTTTACGGAGCCCTGCAATAACTCAGTGTTAATGCCCTAGGATGAAACGCAGAGTTGGCAGGTATCTACATATATTTGGACATGTATAACATCTTCCTTCTACTGTCGCTGAGGCTGAAACATGTGAATTAGCATTAGCAGGATAGCATCTCGCATCACAGTGCCTTACAGTCATCACAGCCTCTTACCTGGCTATTCTGCAAGGGGTCATCTTCGCACTCGCGCCTCTAGCGCAGGGAGAAAGGAAGTGATGTTAAGGGAAGCTCATTAAAGAGAAAACCAGCAGAGAAAGTGAAGTTTTGGAGGTGTTAAGGGTTCATTTAACTAAACTGGTTCGGCAGGATTTTGTTCGCGTTTGTGAAATTGCTTGTACAAAGAAAAGAGATCACCTCCTAAACTTTGGCGTCTACTTCATCATTAGGCCTCGGAATGAGCTAGACGGACGGCGAAAAGGCAGATTTTACCCTGAGCGTTGGCGGGTGACAGTTAATTGCAGGTGCTGGGTTATTATTCCCAACCCAGGGAAAGACTGAGGCCTAATGAGCCCCCTGTGTGACTGCTGGCCACACGCAAACACAACCGCCAGCGCGGAGCCCGGCTGCTCCTCACGCCACAGGCATTTATGGTGGCTTACGGCTGGGCGTTTGGGCGAGCCAGAGCTCAGGGCGCACGGCCGGTTCAGGAGAGGGAGGCGGGGTTGGTGAGGCTGTCTCGTCTAGCTGTGGTCTCGTTATGACTCTTAAAGTCCCTTTCACTGCGCTTCTCTGTGTGCTCGGGAAGTGAATGTGTCTTCCACTGATGGCAAATCCTGTAATGAGTCGAATTCTCATTCCTCTTTGGCTGATTTCTTTTGTCTTTTTGTGAAAAAAATGTGGTGAAATAAGATTTTAAGCTCAAACCGCTTGTGGAGGTGTAGCTTTCGCAGTATAGCTGCTGTAGTACCTCTGGGAGTGTGTGTGTGTGTGAGTGTATGTGTGTGTGTGAGAGTGTGTATATGTATGTATGTCCGTATATGTGCACATATGTGTGTATGCATGTATCTGAGTGTGTGTGATTGCATGCGCGTGTGTGTGTTCATATATGTGAGTGTATGCGTGTATGTTTGTACTGTATATACGTGCGTGCATATGTGTGTGTGTGTGTTCATATATGTGTGTGTGTACGTATATACTGTATGTATGTGCGTGTGTTTGTGTGTGTGTGCACATATGTGTGTGTGTGTGTGTGTAGGTGTGTACGTGTGTGTGTGTGTGTGTGTGTGTGTGTGTGTGTGTTGTATATGTGTGCACATTTGGAAGTGGGGATCTTTCATGTGGGTTAACCACAGAAATCTGCTCTTCTGATCTGATCTCAAATCAGTTTCATGTTTGTTTTCCTGAACCCCTGTCGCTCGTGCTGAAGACTGTGGCCAGAGCCCCACAGCTATTAAATTTACAGATCAGTATGAAAGGCCTCACCTCCCATTAAAGGCGCTACATAAATACAGTACCGCACTGTTACTGGAGTTAACCTGTCGAGGCCCAAAGGGATGCTCTGACCGCACAGGGCACACACGCATTTCAGCCAATTAACCTGCCCTTTAATTATTAAGCGCAGGTTTCATGCATTATATATCAATGTCTTTATCATGGCCGTGGTTAATGCCCTCACTTAGTCCACTTCTAATTACCAACTTATAAGAGGGCTCAGAGTGGACTCCTGACGTGCAGGACCGGTCCGCATTTCCCTGAGTATATCCTGCTCTTCCGCCCATGGTCGAAATATCCGCCTCTTGTTCTGGAAAACCCCTCTGAACACACCTGATTCCTGTAACTAATGCTGATTGGCCAACGGCTCAGTGTCTTTCGGGAAATGTCATCAAGCGTAAAGCTAAGCCGGAAAAATAGTGCGACTCGGTGTCGCTGATGGTCAGATTTTATGGGGTCTCAAAACTGCTCTCAAAGAGCTCAATTCGCGATATAAGAGGAGCGGTTTGTTCAGTGTTTTTCTGTTGTTGCACTAATATTCATCGTGCTTTATTTCTAAACAGCGGCTTTCACACTGGAAACGAATTTTCCACACAACACATTACATACAAAGTCAACGCAAAAGCGTCTTTGCCTTGACTTTGAATGTAATCTGTCGTGCGGAAAATTCGTTTCGCGTCCAGAGTGAAACCAGCTTAAGGTGCCCTATTGCAGGCCGCATTTATTGTATTACAATATCTGTGGACCTGGCCCACTGGTTATCAGTGCATGCATGGTGTACATTAGTGTAAATGATCGCTTGCGTGTTTGTTTGATGTGCGCTTTTGTCGTTTTGTGGGCACTATTTTGTTTTGGTCGGGTTTGAGGATCGAAACTACAGGGTCAAAAGTATGTGGACACCTGGCAGCGAGGTTAGGCTGTTTTCCCCTTCTGGCTGTTGTATTCTGTTACCAACAAGATTTTCCTGCACTGGGACCAAGATGCCTTCACTGAACCGTGAAAATCAGCCCCTGTATTAAAGCATATAAAACACTTCCTGTGTAGGCGAACAGAGAATGATAAAATCAAATATAATGTCATCGTCATCACACCTAATATGATTCACTGACCGTATCCCTGTGTGTGTGTGTGTGTGTGTGTGGGGAAGGGTGGTGCCATGGAAACAAACTATCCTGGTTGCTATGGTGAAGTGGTCTCTGGAGCCCCTCCCATTGGCTGGATGGTTGGCCAACTGACCTGGGGACTGGGAGGGAGCATGAGGGAGAGGAGAGGTGCATGCTGGGATATTGTCCTAAAGCCTACCAGCTGGGGTCAGTCGTGGTGCATTCTGAGAAATATCACTGGGCCTAAAGACCTTCATTTTAGTGAGAGATGAAGTGTTTCATTGTGACGCTGTTGGCTGATATTTCTACGGCATGAATATGCGGACGTGTTTATGTTTGTTTTGAGTCTTGAGCAGTGGAGTTTTATTCTGAGCTGGAGTTTGGCTCCTGAGTGACACTGCAGCTGGGCATGATGGGGGGGGGGGTCAGGTGGCAAACTGACCACAGTCTGATCTGGTCTTTAGTGTAAGTGTGATCTCAGCTGCCTTAATCCCTTCACTCACCTCTCATTTCCTTCCATTCCTTGTTCTCCACTCCACCTATTTCAGAGGAAAGGAAAATAAGTTAGGAGAGGAGGCGGAGTTTGATACGGCAGCTCTGATGTAGAAGGGATCTGGATCTTCTCCTCTGTCTCTCATTGGTGGATATTTTTAACGGCCGAGGACGTGTTCGGGTATTTTTACCCTTTCAGCGCCGTGGGCGACTAAACTTGCCCAATGATGTAAGATATCAAAGTCAAATGCTGTTGAAAACCTATCATGTGGCAACTTGGTTAAAAGAGCTCAGGATAAGTGCATTTTTAATTCCTTGAAAATGTATTCAGCGCTCAAAAGGGTTAAGTCAGGTTCTGGATTGTACTTGGCATTTGTAAATAGTTGTTGGTTTTTTTTTTTTTACTTCCTCTCTACCCGTGATGGAGGGATGTCCACACTTCTGCTGCCTCTCATACAGAAGGTTGTAGGTTTGATTCCGGTCTGGGGCCTTTCTGTGTGGAGTTTGCGTGGGTTTCCTGCCACAGCGCAAACACATGCATGTCAGGCTGATTGGAGACTCTAATCTGCCCTGGGGTGTGAGTGTGTTGGCCATGGTTTTGCACTGTGTTACCTGCAGTCCTCAGGTGGAGTACTCAGTTGGTGTCCTACAAGGATACATTTTGGCTCTGTGGGCCGTGCTGCGCGCCCCCTATACAATTCACTTTCTCCGTGCTGCACTTTTGGCTTTCAAAAGAACAACATTTAAATGAAAAGGAAGAAAATTTTTGCCAACAAAGCTCACCTTGAAAAAGGCAGTCCCACCGCTGCGTACCGTTGGGTGAACCGAGAATTGTTAGTAAGTTTATAATATTTATGAATATTCATGCATTTTTTAGGTTTCTGCCTGGGATTCCCATGACTGAGGTGTACATGGCTGCTGTGATCTGTGGGGAAATTAAACGGCTCCTCTGCAGGTGTCTCAGGAAGACACCGCAAACTGGGGCTCCTCGGGTGTTTTTTTTTTTTTGTCTTGTGATCAATGAGGATTAATTTGCTCTCTGGTCTGTCCACGTCTTTGTGAACTGAACTGAATTAGAGTTCTAAGACGTCTCAAATAGATGCCCATCACTCCATTAGACTTGTGAATGTTTTACAGTACAGTATCAGACAAATGGGTGCATTTTCAGCAGAAATTCCACCAAATAAGATGGAGGGAGTTCACAGTTTTTGCAAGAGAGAAATCTGGGGCTGAGGTGATTAACAAACACATAAAAACACAGACCTACAGAGAGTAAGTACAGACAAACAAATAATTAGTGCAGGCCCACAGATAGTGAATACAGACCCACAGATAGTGAATACGGACCCTCAGATATTTAATACAGACCAACAGAGGACCTCCATGGGCACTGGGCCTCATCCTCAGTTTCATCACCTCTCAGTCACTTTTGAAGAAAATAATTGTGATGCTAAAATAAGGGTCTACTGGAACTATATTACAAAAAAGATGCAAGTTCAGGCAAGACTGACAGGTTACTGAGTATGTGTGTAATTATTACAAAAATATTATTTATCAGCCCACACATATTTATACTCATATTATGTTTTTGTCATTTCTTTGTTTTGTAGTCACTTCGCCTGAACTTGCTAACTTCTGTTTATTTTGTTGCTTAGTATAGAGTGATAAAAATTGAATCATGTGACTCTAGTTCCCGGAGGGTTACGCCAATCGCTCCAAACCTTCAGCTAGTCGGCATTTCTGAGGGAATTCGCCTATATTAGTATTTTGATTTTTTATTAGCATTTCATTCACACATTAAAATATTCACAGGGCTTTAATTCATCTAAAAATGCTGAAACGTAGAACAGTTAGACTCTCCGGTGGAATTGTAAGCATGCCGTTACACATCAGTTTGGTTAATTTTTTTTAATAATGCAGCTCTAGGAAGTCTTTCTGTTTAAGCCTCCACAGTCCCAGAAACAATTAAATCTTCTAAAATATTCTGTTTAAATGGCTCGATTCCCTAATCACATCCTACATAATATCATAATTGCATCTAATACAATCAAACTCAATATAAATCTATTATAACTGAGTAACTGGGCTAAAATGAGTAGCGATATGAAAACGGAGTGGGAGAGTTCGAGAGAGAGGAACGGTGAGACAGACATGAGACGACTCTGACGGGGCAGCCTGATGCTACAATGGTACAGTAACATCTCACAGATCAGCTCCTGTTTTAAACTGCTCTGTGTGCGTTTGGACGGCGGAGTATCCTGGCTTTGAGCTGCTTGGTTAACATCTATAGAGATGCTGGTTTAATCTGATGGTGGGACTTGAGATTCTGACCCACATCTGGATGGATGAAGTTGGGAAGGATTGATCAGGTCGTAATCAAAGACACTGAACCCAGAAAGTGCTGCAGAGGTTTTATCTCCATCTCTCCCTGTCACACCCCCTGCTGGCCCCTGTTGGCTCTGACACGCCTCCCATGACGTCCCTACGAGGAGCCTTTTCTTCTTCAGTGACCAAGATGGTCACAGGAAGGTTAACAAAGTAACGTTTTTGAGTTGCCTTTACCAGAAACCACCTTTTGCAGCTCCTCTCTGTCAGATTTTATTGCATATTTTCAGCTTTACTGTCTCTGATACACACACACACACACACACACACACACTTACACAAACATACACACACACACACACACACATACAGAGACTTACACAAACACACACTTGCATGCGTATACACACACACACTTCGTTTCCTTATAATCTTAATTTCATCCTCCATTTGTGATGTTTTTGGAATTTTCTGATTCAAGTAGAACAGCCTTTTTTGCTGCGGACAGGTAATTATCGTATACTTCTGCGATGAGCAGAATGCTCTAAAAATACTCTAATGAGACCCCTGTCATTACAGACCGAAAACAATTTATTGCCTCATCTGATGTGGCAAGAAAAACTTGCACTGGCACTTTTCAGGCTGGTATAAAACTTCAGCTGCATGTAATGGCAAATCATTGGAATGATGCATTTCTGGGAAGTGATTTGTGTGATACACCAGGTAATAGGTTCGATGGTTTGATAACACGACTGTAGTAAATTAAAATTTCAATTTCTCTTCACAACTGGCTTCATCTTTTTGGAAAAAAATGTGCTTTTTAGAAATGTGTTTCTTTCTTTAGCTGCGCTGTGGACTCAGAACCGGCCCAACAGAATTTATTCTCCGAGGGCGCAGGCTCATCTCTGGGCTCCCAGATTCTGGCAGCTTCTCTTTTTCCTTTTTATTTCTGTGATAATGTGAGATGTGGCCGATCCACCCTGTTCATTCACTCAATAATCCCTCCGTCCTGCAGAGACCGACCGACGGGGGTGTGCATGCACACACTGACACATATACCCTCACACACACACACACACACGCACACACACTCATGCTAACACATGTGCATGCACACACTGACACATATACTCTCTCACACACACACGCATACACACACTCATGCTAACACATGTGCATGCACACACTGACACATATACCCTCACACACACACACACACACGCACACACACTCATGCTAACACATGTGCATGCACACACTGACACATATACTCTCTCACACACACACGCACACACACTCATGCTAACACATGTGCATGCACACACTGACACATATACTCTCTCACACACACACGCACACACACTCATGCTAACACATGTGCATGCACACACTGACACATATACTCTCCCCCACACACACGCACACACACTCATGCTAACACATGTGCATGCACACACTGACACATATACTCTCTCACACACACACGCACACACACTCATGCTAACACATGTGCATGCACACACTGACACATATACCCTCACACACACACACACACATACACACACTCATGCTAACACATGTGCATGCACACACTGACACATATACTCTCACACACACACAGACACACACTCACACCCTATGCCCCTTTTCTCCGTCAGGAAGAAGTGAGCTGTCTCGTAATGACGAGTGTGAACGTTGATGAAGGCCGTTTCTCCCCCCCGCTCTACGAAGGGATTTGGAGCTCAGCTGTTCTGTTGCCTTGACGACGCGTGTCTGGTGTGGTCACCTCTGCCGATGCGATGATCTCTAGCTGGAGAGAGAAGGGAGAGAGGAAGAGCTGTGGAGGAGGAGGAGAGGACAGGGAGAGAAACTGAAGGAGAGACGGACAGATGGAAAATACGAGAGTCTGTGACAGAGCTGGAGGAGGAGAGAGAGGCGGAGCCAATGGATGAGAGGAAGAGATCAGAGCCGGAGAGGAAAAAAGCTCAAGCAGGGAGAGCAGAGAAGGAAGGAGAGAGGAGAGGAGGGGAGGAGTTAGGAGAGGAGTGAGGAGAGGAGCGTAGGAGAGGAGGGGAGGAGGGGAGGAGTGAGGAGAGGAGGGCAGGAGAAGTGGAGAGGGAGGGACAGAGGGAGATGTCTGTGTTTTCGGCTGTGAGAGAAGGGTGGGAGAAGAGTGGCAGCTGTCACTCACACCCCCCTGAAATCTGTCAGTGCAGCTGCGGGGCCCCCACTCTGGGGCCAGTCTGTGAGGCCCCCATGGGCTGTAGGGGCCACAGGAGCCTTTATTTCTTTAGAGGAGGGCAGATGCAGCCACATACCCACAAATGTGTGTGTGTGTGTGTATTTGTCTGCCAGTGATGTGTCTGCTGACACACACACACATCCTATCTTCTCACACACAAATATTCTCTCTGCTCAGTCACACACACACACACACACACACAAATCTCCTCACACACACACACACACACACACACACACTTCCCGTTGCTGAATACCATCAGTGCGGTTAAAAGGCCTGCTGGTCTCTCCCGCAGGACACAGAGGTTTTGTATAAACTGTGGCGACAATCACAGCCATGTTTCTCCAGGCGTCTTGATTAGTCATTTGCTAAATAAATTGACATCATTACAAAAAACAGGTGGGATCCGTGATTAAGCCGGTCGGAAATGTGGCATTAGCTAATGACGGGATAATTGATGTTTTCCTACACACCACTCGCTCTCACCTGCAGCCGTTTGTGGGGATGAGAAGAAGTGAAAAATGGAGGGATGACCGGGGATGAGGCGACACGATGCAGAGAGTGAAAAGAGTAGCCAATAAAAACAAGGAGGGGAAGACTCAGGGTTCTATCTAACCCACGTATTACTGTTCAAATTTGTGTGTGTGTGTGTGTGTGTGTGTGTGCGTGCGTGCGTACGTGTGTGTGTGTGTGTGTGGTGGGAGGTCCATCCAATGAGAGCATGGCAGGCACACACCTTGGACAGATAGCCAATCCTTCGCTTTTTTATAAAGTGATATTCAGAAAGGGCTGTAGATGGATGGGGTGTTTGTGTGCGTGTGTGTGTGTCTGTGTGCGTCTGTGTGTAAGGGAAGAAGATGGAGTATTGCGTTTAGAAGCACAGCCGTTTTGAATTAGGGAACACCATGTTATTCTGTTGCTGTTATTCTTAAAATGGAATATTACATGAGTGTCCTGTTCTCATACGGCCATAATCCTCTGGTCTTCAGCTCTGCAGTAAACACACAGAATTGGTGGGAAATTAAACACCGGGTGGCCTGGTCTGAACCATTTTCTTATTGTTCCTGCCTGGTGTTAGATGTATGTATTTTCTGGGGGGTCCATAACTTTTAGAATGAGCTTATCTTGTTTTGCTATTACCACGAAACAGCATAAAATATTTGAATGGCTCTGCTTTTACAGCGCAATGCATAAAATATAATGTAAGAGTCCTGAGAAAGATCACGTGACTTGTGTTAAACAAACTCAGTCAGAAACTTTCTAATTAGAGAGATCAACCACTCTCAAAACTTCCTGTTTTAAAGGGGAAGTCACAAGGTTGCCCAGAATGAATGGGAGCCTGTGGCGCTGTAGCGCCGAAAATGTTTATTAAAGGGGAAAAACACATTTTCTGACAATTTTCATTATTTTTTGTTTCAGAGGTCGAGAAAAAAAATATAGTTTTGTTTTAGGATATTTTTTCGGGTTTTCAATTGTATTAAAATGTGTTTTGTAAGTATTAGTAACAAACGTCCAGCCGCTTGACAGCCATAGACCCTTCAGTATATGCAAGTTTATTATTATATTTTTATCTAATCACGTGCCAACATTTGTTGTAGTTATTGTATGGAAAAAGAATAAGGAATATTATGTTGTACACTGAAGCCAAAACCATTATTATTGGGATTGTGTCCGTTTAATTGTCGTAGGGCAAATAAGTTAGACTAAGGCAGGGGTGTCAAACTGACCCGTAAACGGGCCAACAGGCTGCAGGTTTTCACTCCAACAATGCAGAAGCGCACCTGATACTACTAATCAGTTGTGCAGGCCTAGATCAGTTGATTAAATCAGTGCTTTCAGGTGAGCTTCTAATAATAATAATAATAATGCATCAATTTTATATAGCGCTTTTCTGGACACTCAAAGACGCTTTACAATGGAGGCATTATTCATTCACTCGCACATTCACGCTCTGATGGTGGTAAACTACGTTTTTGTAGCCACAGCTGCCCTGGGGCAGACTGACGGTAAGATTGAAAACCTGCAGCCTCTTGGCCCGTTTACGGGTCAGTTTGACACCCCTGGACTAAGGTAACATTGCAAGCTTACTGATGACTGTCGGTGCAATGGTGCTGTGAAGGAAGGGTGTTCAGTCCAAATCAGCTGTATAGTACGTAGTATATTGGCGGAATGCTAAAGTTTTATGGGCCATATTACCTTTCATGAAAGGAAAAACGAGAGGATTGTGCTAATTTTTCATTTCGATTCTGATGTTTAATTGACCCTATATATACCAAAACTAAAATAAAAATTTGGCTTTTTTTGTCGAGGAACAGTTATCAATAACTATTGTAGCCGTCTGGCTCCATTCACTGCTATTAATTGAGGACTGCCTCGTGAGCGCCCTCTAGGTGAATTGCAGCCAACTTCGCTACGATGGCAGTAACAGGGAGTGGACAGGCCCTCTGCAGACGGGCTCTGCCTCGGCTTGGCTCTCGAGGCGCGCAATCCCCATGTAAATACCTGCCGATTGCCATTTCCAGACTACTGCGCATTACCAGCGGAGAAATGAACAACAACAATGACACGGTTTCTAAAGGCTGAGAATCACACGATCCCCAGAGAAAGAGCAACAGGCCTTTTTACCTCACCAGGGGATTGTAGGATATTTCTCTCCCAGACATTGGAAAAGTAAACACATGTATTTTGTAACCCCCTCGCCAACCTCCTGCGGTGACATAAAATGAGCAGAAAAACTGACGATAAGTAAAAACGAAGAAAAAAAAAGAAAACCTTGTAAAGTATCAAAGGAGAGCGCGGCCCCGCAGTGACACGTTTCCCTCGGCTGTTACTTTCTTCTTCACGTGTTTGTATCCCCGCATTCTGCTGCTCTTTTCTTCCCTTTTTAAACTTCTGTCGCGGATCTGGATCTTGCTGGGTCTTATAGCAGACATGTTTATAATGGGGAAAAAAAATAAATAAAAGAAAAAATCCCACCCACGTAATGAAGAATAAAAGAAAACGGTCAGATCGCACCTTTACCCGAAAAAAAAGGAAAAGTAAGGATTCATTGACATTTACCATTCTATTTTTAGTCATTGAAATTGGAATGCTCCTCTTTATTATTCACAGACACTACATACTATGTGAAGGGCCGTTCATAAGTTTCCGGACACCAAAATCTGACATTCCAAATGATGTTATTACCACAACTTCATGATCTTGAGTTGAACTGCTTTATTTATTTGTTTAATTTAATTGTCTTGGTTACAGCGGCAGAGCACGTTGTGCTTTTAACTTTTTTTTAACTTTTGAAACTCCAGTCAGTGCATAAACAAGTCACACTGGTAACACAGGACCTAACCATCCACACAGAAAAGTCTTGGGATTTGTAAATCTTGATCCAAACAAAAATTGTGAAAGCGTTCGATTTTACTCTATTTTGAGGCTTGCTCTACAATTTACATTGTGGGTTAAAAGATCAACTTCCAAAAAATGTGGTACCAAAACTCGAGCAGGGGTGAATCTATCTGAACAGTCTCAGGTGCGCACGTTAAAGAAGTCGAGTTCAACTCCCTGGAAGTGTCTTGTAAAGACCTATGCTGTGTTCTAATTGCCTTTTTGCTTGGGAAAGCTTCTAACTCCTGAGAAATGGCCCAGAAATATTGATGTGGCTGCCGTAAGTGTAATATTGACGTGGCTGCCGTAAGAGCCGGCTGAATTGTCTTAATGTTAAGAGAAGGAGCTTCAGTGATTCCCTACTGTTCCCCTTTGGCCCTGGATGCTTCATCCTGTATGAAATGCAAGGAGATAAAGTCATCTGACAACTGACAACTGTGGGTGAAATATGTAAAGCAACACACCATCCATCCAGCCATTAACAAAATCAAACTAACATGACGGGCAGGAGACGCATGATTAGGCTGACGAGTGTAAGTGCAGTTGGCTTCTCTCAGCACCACAGTTGTCTTTCCCTAAGTCCTGATAAACTCTTCTTTACTCATATCCTTTACCTCATGATGTTTTCCTCAAGCTGAAGGAGAAGTGTTACGTTATTGGATGATGGGATGTATCTTCTGACTATTGAAATGCAGCTCAGATGTCCCATGTGAAAAAAATCTTTGGCGGCTGAGGACAATCTGGCTGTGCAATGACTTAATTTTTTTTCTCGTGTGGCTGTGAGAGCGGCTGTGAGACACCACCGTGAGACATGAGCTAAAGAGCAAAGCAGCTTTTAGCAAGCGGGAACACTGTTCCAGCACCTCACTCCTGCACCCTGTGTGTGTGTATGTGTGTGTGCGTGTGAATAAATGAACATATGTGCATTAGAGTTCACATGTGAGTGTGTGTGACTGGGTTAATACCTGAGAGTTTGGAGTGTGATTTTTATAGATTGGCAGCATGAGTGTCTGAGGCATCTCTACATGTCCCTGGCGACTCTCGTCATGTGACGCCACGGTCCCACCCCCCACGCGTAGGAGATTCAGCTCCTGACTCTGCTGCTGTCACAGCCAGCTCAGGGAGGGGGAGGGACTCCCTGTCCTTACCCAGAATCCCCAGCTTTTGAAATGAAATGACTGACATGCCAGAGAGAAGGAGGAAACAGTGGTGACAGGGCAGGTCTGGGCAGAGGAGCCACACAGAGGTGCGTGTGTGTGTGTGTGTGTGCGCCTGTGTGTTTGTGTGTCTGTGTGCGTGTACATGTGCGTGTGTGGACACGTGTGTGTGTGTGTGTGTGTGTGTGTGTGTGTGTGTTTGTCTGTGTGTGTTTGTGTGTCTGCGTGTGTGCGCGCATGTGTGTGTGTGTGTGTACGAATATGATTACATGTGGATTTATGCTTGTGTCTGTACTCATATACAAACATGCAAAAGTTCTGTTGAATGTAAAGAAATATATGATTGCCAAAGATTCCCATGAACTGATGTGTCAAACTTCTTATCAATCATTTGTCTCGGCACAATATTTTATTTATTTATTTGTTTATCAGGCACGGATGATGTTCGACTGTTGTATTCCTTGACTTAACTTGCAATCAAGTTTAAAATTTCAGCTCATTTGCAACATTATTTTTTGTTAGATCAGTCAATTTGATCTATTGCCACCAATGCTCAGAATGACCTAATAACTTAATTTGTTTTATATTTGTGCAAGTGCATATTTTCCAATTGATTCGGTGCTTTAAAAAACAGTATTCTCGTTTGAGTCATCAGCTGATATGAATTCTATGGGAATGTTTCATGTTGTGGGGTGGACTTCCTGGAATGGCACATTGGCTGTTTTGTTTTCGCGAGAAAATATTGCTCCCGACGTCTTCAGGCACATTCATTTGAAAGCGTTCAACGACCTGACGGAGTGTTACAGTGGCTTCTAAAGAGTTAAAGTATTTACACTGTGCATTTCATCGGCTCCTGCAGTCTTTGCCAATGTAAAAAGAAATAGTGTGAATAGGTGCTGTGCCCAGGCGTCAAAACAATTTATTTATCCGATGCGCCTTTTAATGCAAGGCTGTTTTTATACTACTCATTTAATCGAAGCCGCGGGTAGAAGCCAAATAATGATAATAATAATAATAATTCCATCAACTCCAACAGAAAAACACACGCACAAATTATTTACATAACACAGTTTGAAAATTGTGTTTTTGACACCATGTTTCCTAAAGCAAGTGTTTGACGTAAAGCGAGCTCTGACGTGTTAAGTAAATAATGACAGTAATTTCTAACGAAGACTCGACGCTACAGTGTCTGCGCCCGTGCAGAGAATTCGTTCTTTTGTCAGCTCGCGAGGCTGGAATCTCGCATTGATTCCGAGCTTTTAATGTATTCAATGGCACACAGACCTGACCTAGAATCGCTACTTAGAATTCGGGCTAAACCAACACGCAGGACCAGGCGGGGGAGAAGGAAGGTGAGATTGCTGGTGGGTCTATTTCAGCAGAAATGTAAAGCAAATACGCGAACGTGTTTCCCTCACAAGTTGTAGCAAATAATGGTTTCATTCTTCTTCATTAATGCCGTGCGCATTGGTGACGTCGCTCGCGAGGACGCACGCTCGGTGAGTAGTCCGGTGGATTATTGTTGCACACCTCTAATGAGCGGGTGTATGATGGGTCCACGAATCCGCTCGATTTCCCCCCCAAAACCACCCCCTCCTTGCTCGCAGCAGTAAAGTAGCTCCGGCCAGCGATACACCACTCGTACGTTCAAAAGGAAGGACATTAAACGCAATAACTTAATTTGCGCAGAATTTCGAATGGCTTTACGGTAGTTCCAACTCACCGGCACGCACGGAATGGCGCTATCAAAACGATTGCATTATCGTTGGCGTTTTACGAAACAAAAAGGCTGAATAGTGATGTTGATATGAATATTAAATTACTCTGATAACGTTGGGCATGATCATAAATACCAAAGTGATTCGATGAAATGATATTCAGAGCATCTAAATAATTTTCAAATGAGTCAACACGTTGCCTACAGATTTGCGGAACAGTGAGCTAAATTACGTAAACCAGAACCACTGTTTTTTTTTTTTTTTTTTACAACTGTGTTCCAAATCGCACGTAAGGCGTGTCAGCAGACTCCAGCGCTGTTATTTTACTCTAAACATTCACTCTTTGAATTGTTGATGGGACAAATTTCTTTATGACTTGTAGGACTGTGCCCTGGCGGATCATCTGCTGCTCTTTCGAGACTTTTGTCAATGATGGTTGTTTTTTTCCCCTTTTCTTCAGACTTTTTGTCTCAGCGGGCCGAGTGCGAGCTTGTCGAAAACCCTCCCCCCAGTCTGCATGAAACAGGAACAACTTCTTCGAGAAAAAAAAAAGTTGCACTAGTTTGAAACGCACTGAAGAAACTTTTTGTTAGTCTGGCGTCCCCAAGTCAGGCGCTGAGATTTTTTGTGTTTGCATTGTTTTATGGATCGCCGTTCTTGCTGGATATTCTAAAAAAAGAAGAAAAACACCAACACCACATCTCAAGCTTCCTCCTCATGGAAAATGGTTTATTTACTTCGAAGATTGTAATTGGGCGCAAGCTTTCGATTGAGGAATAAATTAGCATCAAGCTATCTCTTTCAAAAGGCGAACTGGGATTCTTTACCCTGGATCACTTAACCAAAACCTGCCTTCGGAATAGAAGGACTTCCCGGACGAACGCGATGTACATTCATTTTGCGTAAATGGGTAAGTTATTCTTTTCTGAATGGCCGTTTCCGAGAGCGTGTGTCTCTGCTCTCTCCCCTCGCCCTCACGCCCGCTGCCCGGCACAAACACGTTCGGCCTTTTCTTCGGGAAGTCAGCCATTTATCCCGGCCTCTTGCAGTTTTACCACTTTGTCACTGAATGTTTGCAGTCGGTTGGATTCTTTATCATTACTGGCCTCTCTCAATGGAGACCAAACATTTTAAGAGCTGACAAGAAGTGTTAATTGCAGTTTTCGAGCCAACAAGCCCGTTTTCCCATGCGCAACGTATCTAAGCGTTGAAGATCTGCGGGAATCCAGTGGCAGCACGCTTGTGTTGTTGCTGTGCCTGTCCTATGTTCTCAAAATGGAAATATTTGAATTGAAAATGCACTGTTTTATATACATGAGTTGAATCAGAGCAGAGTGTGAGCTTCAGAAGGAAATGGAGGGTGTTGGAGATCGTTGGTTTTCTTTGATTTCAGCAACTGTAGTTCTGGCCCGTTTTAATCTGCATCCAATTTACTGCGGAGCGGAGGGCTGGGAAGGTTGGATTCCGTTCCTGCCATTTTTCGCCGCTCGAGTTTTCTCTGGAGACCGGGGCTGGTTTCGCTCCGAGCGCGGAGGCATGAGGTGGCGGCGACACGGCGCAGTGTGTGCGGAGGCTGAACGTGTCGCAGCCCCGTGCCCCAGAAGTGCGCGAGCTCACGGGCACTTTACGGCTCGGAGTCGCGGGTGTTTCTCCCGCACGTCTCCAGCCTCCGGAGACGGAAGTCTCGGTAATATAGCGTCCCTGCTTTGGGAAGTACTGCATCGGGACAGCCAGGAAATACAATAAAGTTCCTTTTGTTTTGATATTTCCTTTCGGAACCTGGGTACATGTAGCCTGTAGCACTGCCACAGGGCTCGTTGGTACTGGCATGATCTTTATACATTGATCATGCTAGAATGTCAGCGGCGAAGTGACGTTGAAGAAGAGACTTGTGGATGAAAATTTTCAACGGTACCGCGAAAGATTCTGCCATCAAATCATTTGTGTGCATTCGCCCTATTATAGGTTCCCCAGACAGGCTGCAGCGTGTGGGTGTACGCGTGTTTACCAAACAAAGCATGTCCGTCTCTCTCATGCAGCTTCGGTGTTGATACTCTACTAGAAGCACATTTTGCTCCAGTATTATTTATACCAAGATGTGCGCATTTACAACCCCATATGACACTTGAGCTGTTATTTAAATCGCCGATTAGAAATTCAGGAGAAACGTATTGGTTACTTTCCCAATAATAGACTCAACCTTACAACCCAATTACAGATTGGTTTCCCAATCTGAGGGTGACCCTGGAATTACACTTAGCATTGTGATGCTTCATGAAATGCATTAGACTGCCTCTTAAAATGTTACTAGAATAGCGACGTGTATGGAGATCCAGTTTGTCTGTTTACCCTGGCATTCCTGTCTTTGGACGTGATGTTGAAGTACTTTCGATTAAGGGTGCTCATGATTTCCGTTTGACCATGTAGACATAATTTCCCACCTTATATACTGTCCACCCTGTCCAGATCACTGTAATATTTGGGACATTAATGTTATATAAATGACAGTGGTCATGTTAACTACTTTGCTGCATGTCCCACTCATGTTAGACTTGAAATCTTTGGCCGACAGGGTTATGGAGGTGCAGAGCATCTTAGCTGGTGGTGCTTTGCCTGGCCTGAAGTGCAGCCATGTTCAGCTCCTGCTGGTTTTAGGCTGGTTGCCTTAACTCCTCCCCTGGGCTTTGTGAAATGTAAGCTGAGTTGGGTTCAGACACTTGATTTTTCTGTCTCAAAACAGGGCCTTGGTTGCATGTAAATAGAAACATTCAAAAAAAAAAAAAAAATTAAACTTTAAAGATAGAAAAATATTATTCACAGCACAGTGTTTTAATTTCTATTTGTTTAATGGATGTTTTTTTTTCAGTGCACAATTTCTCTTTGGGGAGAAAAAAAACTTTGACGACACAAATAATATTTCTGCGAGTACGAGCATGTTACTTGGCAACTGAAATATATCAGCTGTTAGGCTTTGAGAAACCTCTGTCACTTTAGCATCTCTTAATGGGTCATTGTCTTTCTGTCATAAGAAGTGCGTCCACTGAGTTTGGAGGTGATTGCTGGAACTTGAGCATGAGTTATGTGGGCAATATAATAAATTCTGTCACGCATATTAGCCACGGTGGCGTCAGGTGAGTCAAGTGTGACTGGTGGGAGAAAATGAGGCCATTTGATTGGTGGGATGAAACGATGACGTCTGTAGCTTTGGAAAGACACTGTGTTGATGCTCCTATGACTAGATCTGCTGCTAAAATCTGATTTGTCTGCTTTGTTTCGGGTAATTTTTATTTAGACGCCATCGAGCGGGGTTCTCCTCTACATTCTTGTAATTAGTAGATGCCCCAGTTCTCAAGGGGTGACACTTATTTTCCTTCCTCGCTTTTCCAGGCTTGGTGTCAGAAGTGTTGACTGTCTGGCCGATCCTTTGCAAGAATTGTTCACTTAATCACCTGTGAGGAAAAAATCCAGGGCTGGATCCAGATTCAAAGGCCAAATTTGAGGATCTCAGGCCTGGAGGGGTAGGATTCTTTTAACTGGTTGCCAATGCCACTTTTCCTTGGCCTCAGTAGAAAACATCACTTGGGTCAGGGGAAAGTTTTATAGGCTGGTTTTAAGGTTACCTTGAGACATGTTTGAGGGGGAAAAAAAAAAAAAAATCTGATGTTCTTTCCTTCATTGCGTCCTGGACTCAACAGTGATTGAGAAAGACGTCAGTAATCCAGCAGAATGACTACAACTCAAGATGTACTTGATTGTTTGTGCAGCTGCAAGGGATTATGGTCCATAATTCACACTTCCTTTCTTCCAAGGTTGGTTTGATGTTTCCTGCTGGAAGGAATCCAGGAAGAAGCTAATTGCTTCCTTTCCTTCATGAAATCGACCATGCGGACGCTGCTTGTCATGACTGCTGGCCATAATGTTTCCGGTTCATCCCCCTCGATGTGGTAGCATTTTTACATACTTGCATGCCGAGGCGGGAAGGGCGGTGATCCTAGTTTATCTTAAGACCTTTTCCATTACTGATAGCTGAAAGGGTATTATAAAATTTTTACCAAATGAAACCTTAGGTTACCACTGCTGCCTTGGAGTTTGCAACAGTTCAGGGTCTTTGTCGCATTATGAGTTCTCTATTCGGGACATGCTCTCAGTTGGAGACAAGTCAGGACTGCGGGCAGGCCAATCCAGTACCCACACCCTCTTCTTACGCAGCCAGGTAATGCATGCAGAGTGCAGTTTTGAGTTTTCTTGTTGGAATATGCATGGGCATCCCTGGAAAGGTGTTGTCCTGAAGGCAGTGTAAGTTGCTTCATGTCTGTGCTTTTCTGCATTAATCGTACCCTTGCTGAGCGCAGTCACAAACCCGTCCCATGACTGAGCATGGATTATGGACTTATGCTCGTAACGATCTAGGTGGTTCATTTCTTTTTTGGTCTGGAGCACATGGCATCCATTTCTTCCAAAAAAGATTTGGTCAGTGTCAACTGGTGAGCTCAAAATTAACTCAACACGAGTGGCGAGAACAGGCTGTTCAGCTCAATTACGCGCACCAGTTTCCTATTACTATAGTGAATATATCTCCTCAGATACTCAATGACTCAGTGGTATCTAGCTTTAAGTCAAGCCTGCTCTTGAAAATTCCCAAGGTTTCTGCCTCAACAATACGGTCAGGCAAGCTGTTCCACATCGAAATTACTCTTTGGGTGAAGAAATGTTTCCTAATATCAGTGCTAAATTTACCCTTGGTCAAATTGAAGCCAGGAAATTCCCTTGAAACTAATCATTGGTATTGGCCTAATTTCAATCATTCATTTATACACTGCTCAAAAAAATAAATGGAACACTAAAATAACACATCCTAGATCTGAATGAATGAAATATTCTTCTTAAATACTTTGTTCTTTACATAGTTGAATGTGCTGACAACAAAATCACATAAATTATCAATGGACATCAAATTTATTAACCTGTGGAGGTCTGGATTTGGAGTCACACTCAAAATTAAAGTGGAAAAACGCACTACAGGCTGATCCAACTTTGATTTAATGTCCTTAAAGGAAGCCAAAATGAGTCTCAGTCGTGTGTGTGTGGCCTCCACGTGCCTGTATGACCTCCCTACAACGCCTGGGCATGCTCCTGATGAGGTGGCGGATGGTCTCCTGAGGGATCTCCTCCCAGACCTGGACTAAAGCATCCGCCAACTCCTGGACAGTCTGTGGTGCAACGTGGCGCTGGTGGATGGAGCGAGACATGATGTCCCAGATGTGCTCAATTGGGTTCAGGTCTGGGTAACGGGCGGGCCAGTCCATAGCATCAATGCCTTCGTCTTGCAGGAACTGCGGACACACTCCAGCCACATGAGGTCTAGCATTGTCTTGCATTAGGAGGAACCCAGGGCCAACTGCACCAGCATATGGTCTCATAAGGGGTCTGAGGATCTCATCTCTGTACCGAATGGCAGTTAGGCTACCTCTGGCGAGCACACGGAGGGCTGTGCAGCCCCTCAAAGAAATGCCACCCCACACCATTACTGTTGGTACTCCTGTTCCTCCTTGCACAAAGGCGGAGGTAGCGGTCCTGCTGCTGGGTTATTACCCTCCTACAGCCTCCTCCTCGTCTCCTGATGTACTGGCCTGTCTCCTGGTAGCGCCTCCATGCTCTGAACACTACGCTGACAGACACGGCAAACCTTCTTGCCACAGCTCGCATTGATATGCCATCCTGGATGAGCTGCACTACCTGAACCACTTGTGTGGGTTGTAGAGTCCGTCGCATGCTACCACGAGAGTGAAAGCACCGCCAGCATTCAAAAGTGACCAAAACATCAGCCAGAAAGCATAGGAACTGAGAAGTGGTCTGTGGTCACCACCTGCAGAACCACTCCTTTATTGGGGGTGTCTTGCTAATTACCCATAATTTCCACCTGTTGTCTATTCCATTTGCACAACAGCATGTGAAATTGATTTGCCAATCAGTGTTGCTTCCTAAATGGACAGTTTGATTTCACAGAGTGTGATTGACTTGGAGTTACATTGTGTTTAACCCCTTCCTGCAGATGTAGACGCTTGCATCTATAGACCTGCAAATTTAAGCACGTTGTTACTGTACTCGATCACTAGATGGCACCCCCGGATCAGTTATTGAATATTCACAAGCAAGCAGACCTTGAACGCGGTTCTGAATATGGGGAAGTTCATACCACTCCCTGTTTTTCAAGAGCTGCATGAATTAAACACCTCAGCTAAGCCTGATGTGCAAACTGGTCAGTATCCTTGCCCATAGTATCGATCCAGCAGTTTAAAAAAAAAAAAAATTGATCTCTTGAGACAGAAAAAATGGTTGTCCTCTGTAGCAACCACTTACGCTACAGTGAGCCAACGGTATTCCAATTAGTGGTCTACTATCAATTACAGTCATCACATATAAAAAAATTTGTAGTTCCCTACTATGGATTTACGTGTAGATTCCTTTATTGACAAGTTCAGCGCTTCCTTATATCCACCCAAGTACTGGTGTTGATAGCCAATCACTCAATCATACACTCAGGCTTTTCTGCGTAACTGCAGAGTTAGACTTCACGCCCTTGTGAAACTTCCCCGGTAACAATGTATTGATTGGCTCGTTTCGTATCCAATTCTCAAATGTTCTACAGTAAGTGAAACGCATTAATTGAACAAACAGAGTATACAAGCCTATGCGTATCAGCAGGCTCAGTTGTATCCTGTCTAGTTGCGTACATTACGCGGCTGAAGTAGATGCGATTTATAGAAATAAGGCTTGCAAAGCTGGCCTTGAAGTGTTCAGTTACATTTACAGGATTTAAATGAGATAAGGATATGGTCAATGGGAATTATTTTGAATGAAACAAGACCGGAGGGTTCCTTCTACTGGATACATGGGTCTCTGGAGGAGGGATTCATGAAAAAGGTCAGGCTGCTACTTTTGCTTTTGTTTTGGAATGTATACCATATTCAACAGCAGGGCAATGCAAGTCATATGTTGAGGTTTTTTTCCTGTTTTAAAACGTGAACTGCTCATGCATTTGGGTGGACCCCCTGGTGCATTCATTGCACCGTTCTGTTGAATCTAGGGAGGCACATACTGTGTGATCGTCCCTGAAAGTGGAGTGTCTGTTCTGTTAAAATAAGGTATATTTCAGAATTCAGATATTACTGAGTTAGTGAGTTGTACTTGTTCCTTATAAGTGTTGAAATGAGTTTGTGAGCTCGGAAGAGGGAACTGGTAGTTTCCACTACAGGGTAAATGTTCTGACCTTTTAATCAGCAGTTTATTTAATGCGTGTTTGTGCTGGCTTGGGGGCCTTTGAAAAAAAAATGGGAAAAACTCTAAACTTTATTGTGGAGAAAAGGAATGTTTTGTGTTTGGAGAGGTTACTGTTGACCACTGATGTTCAACTGCATTGATATTGATAAATTCATGCTAAACTCAACCAGAAAATCATTTGTTCATATTAAATTTCATGCCTCAAAACTGTGTTTTATACAATATATTTTTTTTAATGATTTGACAGTACACCATTTTGAGACTTTGGGGAGCCGCTTGGATAGCTGTATAATTTGGCTAATAGCATGTAGGTAATCTAGAGTGTTATGTTGAAGATTAATTCTACCTGTGGTCAAGGAGTTTATGATACCAGAAATGTATAGATTTAAGCCCCAACAGTTTTTCAATCTTCAGAATTATTTTTTTGCAATTTCAGTGGTGAATTCTCTTGAAGATTTTTTATGTTTGCAGCTCATTTTCTCTACCAAAGTCATGAAAATAAACTGAAATGCAATGTAATTCCAAATGCTGTAAGTGTCTTTTCTGAGTTGAGCCACATTTCTTCTCTTTATGAAGCTTAAATTTTAAATTATAAAGCATTAAATTGGGTAACCCATAAATAGCCAAATTTGGTTTCTGCACAAAGGCGTTAAGTGTTCCCTTTACTTTTTTTTAAGCAGTGTATTAATATTATGTAAAGACTAAAAACGCTCCATTATCTGGTGTGGCTAATTTCCCTTGTTAAAGTAACACAGAAAAGAGAACGCATCATTTTGAGACAAATTTGCTTTTCAATCAACATTGTTCATTTTCAGATAGTTTTTTTCTTGTTTATCTTTTTTTTGCAAAGTGACTAAGACTTATTTCTGAATTGAATTTTCTATTTAATTGCTTCAACATTGCATTTAGAAGGAAGCTGTTTGTTTAACTGCCAATTGCTTATCGGAAAACTGGATGCCTCCGAGCCCAGAGAAGTCAGTGGCACTTCTGGACACTTTAACATTAGGCTTCCTTTTTACATGATAAAAATGGCTTCCCTGGATGTTACTATGCATTGTGGTTGATAAATGTTTGCTCAAGTAATTGAGAGCTTATGTGGTTATATCACTTATCGATGAATGTTGGCTCTTGATGCAGTGCCATCTGAGTGATTGGAGATCTTGGGTTTTCCAAATCGGCCTGTGCCCCGCCCCTTTACGTTCATGAATTACTCCGGATTCCCTGAACCTTGTAATGGCCTTATGCACTGAAAAGGGTGCGATGTCCAATTCTTGTATTCTCTTTCTTTATGGAACATTGTTTTTAAACCTGTCATTGATTTCTCCCTCCCCCACATTAGTGGGCATGTTGGCGATCCTCAGTTCGTCTTTGAGCTTTGCCTTCTGGGATGCTGCTTTTATACCAAATTTAAATTACGTTGACCTGCTGCCATCGGCTGTTTCAAAGCACATCATTATTCAATATTTTTATTCCTCATTAGTGGTGTTAAATCATCGTCGTCTCAAGTGATTTTGAAAAATGCGTCGCAGGCCTGAATGACAGGAATGAACGTTGATTCACTGATAGAATGAAGTTGACCATACAAAACATTGAATATCTTGTCTTTGTACGGTTCGCATTGAAGTAGAAACAAAAGTAAGATTAGAAATCACTGCTGTCTGTTATGTGCAATCTCAGTACCGTCCCGACTGTTTCCAAGTTGGGGCTGTACTTAATGCAATCATGAAAATGTGCTGCAAGCTCTTTTTTATTTATTTATTTATTTTTTTGTCAAGTGTATTTTGTACATGAAAAATGTTTGTATTGAATCATGATTTAATCACCTTTAAGCTTGCGAAGACAATGCATTTACTTGCCAGTGGAACATTCAAATAATTTTGGAATTAGGATTGTATAATCCAATTTATTCTGTAATGCCTCATTGAGCAAGAAGATTGGACCAAATTTAAGTGAAAAAAAGCCATGTTACTTTTGAGTAACGTGAGTAACCCTTGAAAAATCTAGTCTGCCAGCATAACCATTGAGGGGTTCATTCCGGGTTTTCTCCAGTAAAGTTGATTATGGTCGGATGTTGCCACAATGTAGAAGTTTTGAAGTTCTGTCCTTTGCAAAAGTAATGAAACAATTTTATACTATAACCTAATGCAGTTAATGTAACGTGAGTAATGCTGGAATTGCCCCCATGCATTATTTTCATCATGCGATCCTGAGATTTTGTCAGCGATTGGATGTATTTTTTTGGAGATTTTTGCTATTTTCTTGTCATAGAAAATTGAGAACTGGGCGTGAATTTTGTCTGGAGCTTTATTATTTATTCTTATTATTTATTCTTGAATTGTTTGGTTGCTTCTTTACAAACTTGCCAGACATTCTTGTCACAATGAGAACCTGTGGACCTGCAATTTTGATGGTGATTTGACTCATTTTCTCTGAGATTTTGTTATTTTTTGTCATCATCTCAGTGCGCATTATATGGTAATGGCTATTTCAGTTGAATGCAGGGGTTAATTCACATCTTTATTTATTGTTACTCAGAACATAAACAATATGTTAGACCAAACTTAAATGGCGGTGTTTTAAAGCCAATTGCATAGCCGACTTGCTTTACCCAGTCCTTGTGGCTTTAACTACAGGCCCATTCTCCACCTAAGTTGACCTACCTGTACATGCATAAAAATGTAAAGCGTATTCAAAGCAGAAATAACCGGCTCCTCGCACGTCGCTCTATGAATGTGCGATGGGGGCAGTCCTAGCATATCGCAATGGGAGTATGAGATATTGGCACCTAGATTCCTCTACTGTTAGTTTTGCTAAGTTTAGTTGTTGTTTTTGTGTTTTTGATTGTGGTGACTCTATTGGCTTTCGGCCTCCCGAAAAGTGGTGTCCAAACAATCCCATTTTTACACTGCAGAAAACGACCTTCCAGCCTCTGGAGCAACGTTCAGCCCTGTATCTGCCTCAAGCACGTAGCCTACACCCTCTGTTTAACGGTAGTGTTTCCCAGGCTAAGAGGCTTCTTACTTTTTACAGATGTGCCTTTATGGGCTATTTTGCTCAGAATAACTTTGTTAAAATGGCTGAGCAGGTGACTGTCTACCTGCCCAGAGGCAAAAACTTTGGGCTGGGTCAGAGTCGGGGTCAATTCTGCTTCATCAATTCCAAGTCCACTTCAATTCCAAAAAAAAATTCCTCTTTCAGTTCCACCTAATATGTCAATATGAAGATAAATAGTTACGTTTTGAAATTTCCGGGATTCATTGGAATTCAACGCCCG
The DNA here is from genome assembly GCA_029721435.1 of Gymnothorax reevesii. NCBI lineage: Eukaryota > Metazoa > Chordata > Actinopteri > Anguilliformes > Muraenidae > Gymnothorax > Gymnothorax reevesii. The sequence continues at coordinate 54,754,893 of CM056590.1, forward strand.
CAAATTTAGTTTAAAACCGATGACGTTAGTCGGATAGCCAAGCTCTCGCAATTCAAGAACAAACATTGCAAACTTCACGAGAAGGTTGAATGTCATACCAGGCCAGTTGACACTAATTGTTTCTGGTAATTTGGTCAAAGTTTAAGGGAGAAATAGGCCAATGTGAGTGACCTAGGAAGATGAAGTTGCGGCTGGCCATCGGTCTCCAACTGAGTCTTGTTGTCTGTTTGTCTGAGTGAACAAAATATTTTAGGAAGTACTTTTTGTACTTCCGATTTTGACCAAATTTAATGGGGGGGTAGGCAGCATTATGTTATGGAAGTGATTTGATTTTTTTGGGGATTGTATTATATACAGTTATGACACAAGGTTGTAAAAAAGTAAACTCAATTTTGGTGATGCCTCATCTTTGAACTCTCTGTTAATGCTAAAAAATCAAATCAATCAAATATCTAAAACTTTTAAAGTCATCACAAAGTATTGATGGCTTGGAAATCGTCTCATGTTTAAGATTTGCCCACTGACAGAAGTTGAGGGTTTGTCTAATTTTTAGCTTACCGGCCCTATGGGCTCATAAGCTATTGCCGTGGTGTGGCATCCGGCATCCGTTGTCTGGAACATTTATCTTTTTTTTTTTTTTTTTGGCCTGTTGAATTTCTGTGTAAATTTGCAATAACATACTACTAGACCATATTTCCAGATGTTTTTCCTCGGATTTTTGATTAAATAATTTTTGTTCGTTTTATGGGCCCTTGAAATTTTGGCTCTGATGTTAAAGATGGGACTGAGAAATTTAGAAAAATTATTTCTCAAAATGATAAATTTTTTTCTAAATCAGGCAATCAACTTGCCTTGGTACCCTCAATGTACAATGTCAGCGCCATTTTGATTGAATCAATGGAAGTGGGGGCTCTTGGGGGTGCTGTACCTCAAGAATATGCAGGATGGCCTGTGGAGGCCAAATGGTTTCAGATAAAGATTAAGTTTGTATTATAGACATATAGGAATTCATACAGCGCCCTCCATAAGTATTGGCACCCCTGGTTAAGATGTGTTAAAAGCCTTAAAATAAATTCAATTTTTATTGCAGAAGCGTACTCTCGCACTGAAAATTGTCGTAAAATACTTCAACTCAAGTGAATTTTGAGGGAGAAAAATAAATCCTTGACTTAGAAATAATTATTTTTCATAAAATCACCTGTTCCACAATTACTGGCACCCCTAACAATTCCTAGGAAATAAATGTAATTGAAGTATTTCTGTCATTTCTACAGGAGTTTACAAAGTTGATCAGAGTATCTGGGAACATTTAATTAGTAATTCATCGCTTCCTATTTTCCTGGGGTGTAAATATGAAGTGACACAAAGGCCATTTCTCTTATCCACTCTTCAACATGGGAAAGACAAAGAAACGTGTGTCGACCTTCACAAGTCAGGCAATGGCTACGAGAAAATAGCCACTCGCCTGCACTTGCCCATATCTACTGTCAGAGGAATCATTAAGAAGTTTATAACTACTGGAACAGTGGTAAACCAGCCTGGATGAGGACGCAAGGTTATTTTGCCACCACGCACAGCGAGTAGGATGGTAAGAGAAATAAAAGTTCTCCAAAGCTCACTGTTAAAGAATTGCAACAAATGGTAGCATCTTTGGGTCAGACAGTCTCCAAAACAACCATCAGGTGCTATCTACATGCCTACAAGCTGTTTGGGAGGCATGCACGGAAAAAACCTTTTCTCACTCACAATCATAAACCCAAACGTCTGGAGTTTGCTAAGCAGTACTAGGACTTCAGCTGGGACCGTGTGCTATGGTCAGATGAAACCAAGATGGAGCTTTTTGGCAACAAACACTCTAAGTGGGTCTGGCGGAACACAAAAGATGAGTATGCAGAAAAGCACCTCATGCCCACTGTGAAGTATGGGGGAAGATTGGTGATGCTGTGGGCCTGTTTCTCTTCCAGAGGCCCTGGGAACCTAGTGTGGGTGCATGGCATCATGAACGCTTTGAAATACCAGGACATTTTAAATCAAAATCTGGTGGCCTCTGCCCGAAAGCTGAAGATGGGTCATCACTGGGTCTTTCAGCAAGATAATGACCCTAAACATGTGGCAAAATCTACACAGAAATGGTTCACCAGACACAGAATCAAGCTCCTCCCATGGCCATCTCAGTCCCCAGACCTCAACCCCATTGAAAACCTGTGGAGTGAGCTGAAGAGGAGAGTGCAGAGGAGAGGACCCAGGTCGCTGGATGATTTAGAGAGATTGTGCAAAGAGGAATGGTCAAAGATCCCTCTTTCTGTATTCTCCCATCTAGTAAAACATTATAGGAGAGGATTTGGTGCGGTTTTGTTAGCAGAAGGGGGTTGTACAAAGTATTAACATCAGGGGTGCTAATAATTGTAGCACACACTATTTGGTGTAAAAGAATTATTTCTTGATGTGGGGTTTTTCCCCACTGAATAAATGCACTTGAATTAAAGGTTGGATTTTCCTCTTTCATTGTGGTCCAATATTATTTAGACAAAAACTGAATTTATTAGAAGCTACAGAACACATCTTTACCAGGTGTGCCAATAATTATGGAGGGCGCTGTATATGACCCATACATTGGCTATGTTAAAGTTGACCTCAGGTGACTTTGAAAGGTCAAACACGAGGTCAGAATATATTAACAATGTTAAAAGATATGACTTGAAATTTCAAAAAAGATTTTCTCAAACTAACTTCTTTTTTTCTAAATCTGGCAATCAACTCACCTTGATGCACTTTATGTAGTGTGAGTGCCGTTTTGATCGAATCAACGTAAGTGGGTCTCGTGGGGGCGCTGTACTTTAACATTGGGTGTTATGGAGGATGGGCCCAATCGCCTGTGGAAGCTAAGTGGTTGCAGAGTGAGATTACGTTTTTATTACTGACATATGGGAAGTCATATATGACCTATATTTTGTCTGAGTTAAAGGAGAATTCCGGTGTGAAATTGACTTGTGGTGTATTGAAACATGATAACGAGTTGACGAGCACAAACGAATAGATTGCAATCTGTTCCCCTATCCGTCCTATTCGTTCGTGCTCCTCAATTGCCTTATCCTGACTTTCAAGATGGAGGCGACTGGAAACTACCTCAAGGTAGTGTTTGCATAAACAGTCTTTTTTAATGAACTATCTATGCATTTTCAAAGTTCTCAGTGCCTCGTTTTAAATGTCAGGGACCTCGGAATTCTACCGATGAAGTGTGGAGCTACTTTGAGCCTTGTTAATGATGAAAAAAATAGCGATTTCTTTGCATGGCAACATTATGCCCGATTCACTACCATTGTAAGCCTGTTGGGAGCTTTGGCTAAAAAGCCATATATTTTGAAATGTGGCGTGTGTACAGAGGTGGGGTATTTGACAAAGGGGGGCCCCCATGCCAATGTTGACATGGAGATTAAAAAAAAATTTGAAGTATGTATTATGATTAGTCATTATAAGTGGAAAACTCATTGTAATATATTGCTTAACTGTAAAAACGTAAATAATTATGTGTATATGTATAATATATTGAAATAAATGCATTGAAACTAATTAATACTATTGTTGTCATTCCGTGACAATTTGCCTCTTGTAATTCCGTGACTTGAAAGTTGAAAGTTGACCTCACATGATCTTGAAGGGTCAAACTTGAGGTCAAGCAAAATGTTACAATTTTCAAAGGTTTCTAGGCTTAAAAATATGATTTTGAACGTATGTGCATTGAACACTTATAGGAAGTCATGTGTGAACTTTCATTTGGTGGCCTTGAATTTGACCTTCAGTGACCTTGACTGCCCAAACCTCACAGTGAAATTTCAATGACTTGTATGAGCAAAATGGTAACAAATGGTTTCGGTTTGTATTGGAGATGTATAGGAAGTCAAACATGAACTTTCATTTGGTGGCCTTGAACTTGACCTTTGGAGACCTTCGAAGGTAGAACTTCACATAGTGAAATTTCAATGACTTCTATCACCAAAGCTATACCAGCTTGATATAGGTTTGTACTGTGGCCATATAGGAAATCATGTATGAAGTTTCATTTGTTGACCTTGAACTTGACCTTCAGTGACCTTTGATCAGCCAAACTATACATTGACATTTCAATGACTTGTTTCACCAAATGGTCACAGATTAAGCCAAGGTTTGTATAGACATTTAGAAAGTCATATATGAAGTCCATTTGCTGACCACAACTTGACATTCTGTGACCTTTAAAGTTCTCAACTGACATATTGAATACATGTTGACATATTATAATGACTTGTACCACCAAAACTGCTTCAGAGCTCAGAATTGTATTACAGAAGGTCTTGCAAATGTATGTGAACTTTTATTTGGTAATCTTGACATTGACATTTGAATCAATTAAAATCAAACTTCACATTTTTTACTTGTATCATCGCTGTAAAACTGCTTGCCGGTAAGCCACAGGACCCTTGGTCCTATTTTTTTGATTATTACATCTGATTGTTACCTTCGCCAGCGACTTCGCTGACGAAGGTAATGTTTTGATCCCCGTGTATTTATTTGTTTGTGTGTCTGTCTGTATGTGTATCGAATAACTCAAAAAGTACCGAACGGAATTTCATAAACTTTGGTGGGTTGATTTGGCATGACCTGGGGATCAATCGATTAGATTTTGGGAGTGATCGGGTCAAAGGTCAAGGTCAAGGCCACGAAAAGGTCAAAACCGACTTTTGGCCATATCTCGGTCAATTTTTATCCGATCGGCATGAAACCAACGTCAGTGGCGAGGGATTCAGTGGCGTCGGCGAAGGTATGCGCTCTACCGAGTGCCCGTTCTAGTTTTTACAGAATTACTTCAGCTTAGAAGTTTTAGATATGAAAGTTAAATCCCAGGATGGTTTTTATCCCCCGCCAACACAAAGTGGGAGGGGGATATAGCTTTGACCTCTGTGCGTGCGTGCGTCCGTCCGTCCGTCCGTCCGTCCGTCCGTCCGTCCGAGAGAAAGGGGACAACTTTTCTCAGAAACTATTACAGATAAGACAAACAAATTTGGTGTGTAGCTTCAGACCATAAAGGCCTTGATTGAGTTCGAAAATAAGAAGCACAGGATTGGCGGGGGATGTTGTTCACCATGTCGACTTGTTTTTCTTGTATGTACTCTTGCTGCTCTATGAAGTAACTTTACTCTTACAGTTGTACTTTGTGACATATTTATTCAGGGTCCTCTGTAATCCTGATTTTGACATGCTTATCCAGCTACCTTGGTAATCTTACATGGGTGATATACCTGTAATGCATCGCTAAAGCAGTAATCCTGCTGCAGGATATATTTATTCAGATAAATCAGTAACCCTGCCTTGTGATATTTATGTGGCTAAATCAGTAATCCTGCTTCAGGACATATCTGGATAAAGTGGTAATCCTGCTCTCTGATATACTCATCTGGCTAATTTGGTAATCCTGCTTTGTGTTATACTGCTGTTTCCTTCAAGCTATGTAATCCTGCCTCATGTACTCATCTATTTAAGTAAAATAAAACATGTCCAACTCTCCGTGTCGCTGGCCAGTGCTGAGATGATGGTTGGGTTGAAGACTCTGATAGTGGGCTCAGGGGTCCCTCACTGCCCTGCTTGGCTGCTCGGTCTCTTCTCCTGACCAGGGGCCAGTCCTGAGGGCCCCCACCTCTTACCTGCTCTCACTTTCAGACTTCAGTTCTGTACATGTAAAAAGCTCTTGCTCGCTTCAATTCCAGTTCATGTGGCCTGGATTTCTTAAATTTGATTGAGGCTTTCACCATCTCTAACTCAAGCGATCATTTGTTTACCATGGAGAAGTGGATCTTATTAGTGAGATTGTGGCATGTGAATTGCCATTTTCAGTGCAGTTTTCTGAAGGTTGAAACTGTCTCAACTGTGTGTGCATGCGTGTGAATAATTTGTTTTTGGTTGTGTGTTTGACGTGTGCATCTAGTGGCATCCATGTGTGTGAGATTCCTTCAGTAAGTTAAGTATGGTAAAGCTCCAGTGTTACACCTGTGACTGTGTGGTTTTTGACTATAAAATAAGTCATCAAACAGGTTACCTGGCTGCAAGTGTAATCCTGCATTTCACTGTGACCCTATATTTTCTCTCTCTCTCTCTCTCTCTCTGCAGGTTTGTGTTTGGCTGGTGTGAGTCCTTCTTGAGGCAGAGTTACAGGATTGGACGCTGGGAGGGCATTCTGCTTTAGCACACACTCCTTCATTTTTCTACTGGGGTCAGAGGTCACAGCCCCTGGGGTCCTGTGGGCCGGCTCTCCTGATGAAGAACAGTCAAGGAGTCCTGTGAGAGCTGGGAGAGACGAGGTACCTGTATATATATGCACACACGCGCGTGTGCAAGCGTCACAAACTGAGCTGCGCAAGAGTTCAGAGTGTGTGTTGGTGCTGTATGTGCGTGTGTTTGAGCTGGAGGATGGCGTTGTGTCGTAGGGTGGGGGCCTCGCACATCCACTGCAGAAGAGCGATGGCAGTAACGCTCCCCTGCCTCACTGGGCTGTGACACAGGCAGGTGCTGTGTGGATTCCGGGAGGGTGACGGGGACACAGAAGGCTTTTTTTCGGGCGTGGCGCTCTTTACAGGTGGACACACCCTGCTGGAGAGTCATGTGACCGGCCCAAACACGTCGAGCGGCATCCGGTTTGGCGGCACGCTAGCGCTGTGATATTTCCGGGTGACGCGCCTGAGCCTGTGCGCAGCGAGGTGCAGCACAGATTTGTGTTCTGGGAGAGGTCTCTGTGCGGTTGGGTGGATACTATGGTTTCTGCTCTGATTTTGCCTGTTCATGTGTGTTCGGGAGCTGCTGAATCAGGATGGGGGGGCGGGGGGTGGTTTGTGCCCTAATACAGTCCAGCTCAGTACCGTTTGATTGACCTCTGTCTGCTCCCGCTGTGCTGTTAATGACTCCATCTACAGGGACATTATATGAATCCTTTTGTATTCGATTTATCTTCGCTGTTTCGGTGACTTATATATTTACTACATGATGTTTTGCAACGTTTTGCTGAATTGATATAATATTTATCAAGGTATAGATATTCCATATTCCAGACACTGCAGCCATTCCTTCGTGTATGTGGAATATTGTGTGTGCATGTGAGTGTGTATGGAGAATTGTATGTGTGTGAGAGTGTGTGGGGAATATTGTGTGTGTGGGGAATATTGTGTGTGTGGGGAATAGTGTGTGTGTGTGTGTGTGTGTGTGTGTGTGTGTGTGTGTGTGTGTGTGTGTGTGTGTGTGTGTGTGTGTGTGTGTGTGTGTGTGTGTGTGTGTGTGTGTGTGTGTGTGTGTGTGTGTGTGTGTGTGTGTGTGTGTGTGTGTGTGTGTGTGTGTGTGTGTGTGTGTATGGGATGGTCTTTAACTTACTGATTCGCAGGTTTGACTGCGACTGTTGGCTGATGATCTCTTTGGATAAAAACGTTTCCGAAATAATTAATGTTGTGCATTTGTGTGCGACGGTGTGTGTCGTCAGTGTGTGCGCTCACTTTCGAGTACGTGTCGGGGCGCGTGTGTGAATATTACCTTCCTGTAAACGTTACTGAAGAGCGATTGCTGTTGCCCTCGACCCTTTGTCTTGCTCTCAGGTTTTTTTGGCAGAGTGGTGAGCCAGTCCTGCTCTGTCATGTTTAGTGTTTGGCCCAAACGGCACTGCCAACTGCTAATGACCAGCGTGTGTGTGTGCATGTACACATGTGCGGGCGTGCACATATGTGTGTGTGTGCGGGTGTGTGTGCGGGTGCGCGGGTGCGCGTGTGGTGTGCGCGGGTGCGCGTGTGGTGTGCGCGGGTGCGCGTGTGTGCGCATGTACATGTGTGCGTGCCTGCGCAGGTGTGCATGCGTGCGCTTGTATGTGTTTATATGCACTAGTGAATTACCCGTGGCGTGCGAAAAATTGACCTTTGACCCCAGTGACCTTGACCTTTCAAAAAACTAACCCCTCAAGGACAATTCCAGGGACAGCCTACATAGACCCACCAAGTTTGGTGAAGATCCGTCAGAGGACCTCGGAGGAGTAGGGGAACAAACAAACAGACAGACAGACAAACGTTCCTCTAATTATAGTATGATGCGTGTGTGCTGTGTGTGTGTGTGTGCGGACAGTGGGCAGGTTTTGTGCAGTGGTGAGGTAACGCTCCACAGGATTGGTTGGTTCACTCAGGGAAGCATTTTGCAAGTGAAAGTATTTTGATGAATGACGGCGCAGATATGCCTGCCGCGGCTGGGAGGCGTTGCGTCCTCCTTCTGTTTGTGTTCCCCGTTCGCTCTGCCTGTCTCCTGCTCTCCTCCATCAGGGTCGCAGGTCGCTGCCTGCCGGCTGCGCTGCGGTTTAAACTGCACAGACGCTCCTGAAAGTGCTTGAGTGTGCAGGGATGGAAATGCTTTGTTTTCAAGGGGTCCGTTTGGGCGTAGATGCGATTCTGACCCTTGGTGTTCACTGCTATCCTCACTCAGGACAGAGACTCGCGCATCCGTCACAGTTCTGGTGCAGGGACGGGTTCTGGTCCCGATGGTACCGGCGTGGGCCCTCACTGGCGGTAGGGCCGTGTGTGTTTGGCCCTGCAGGTGCCCTGGTTTGTGTGGGGCTGGTTGATGGGGTACGGAATGTGGCGGGAGAGGGAAGATGTTTAAGAGTCTTATTGTGCAGGAAACCGGGGCAGAGGATTCGTGCTCATGTCTTCGCTACCTGAAGACCTTTTTAACCCTTAGAGCGCTACATACAAATGATGTTGCTCAGTGATGTAAGATATCAAATTCAAAGCTGTTGAAACCCTATCCTGTGGCGACTTGTTTAAAAGAGCTCGCACAGTGGAGGGTTAGGGGAGCTGCTCCTGCAGGGGAGCTCTTTGAAACAAGTCCTCACATGATAGGTTTTCTACAGCACAAGATTTAATTTCTAATTTTTTGACAAATTTTTTCGGCGCTCTTCATGAGATGAAGTCGGGCAGCTTCTATGGATTCACGGTCATCGTCTGTGCCGCTGTGTTAGTGGCGATTTTCTTGTGGACAATCTACTGGCTACAAATTTCAACCGATTTTCTTGATATCTGGTGTATGCATAGGTCATGGTTGAGTCACAGCATCTATCGATTTTGGTTGCCATGGCGGCAGGATTGGCCGATTAAAGCACAATTTCATGCAGAAAATGTGTCTGTTTTCGTATAAGGCTTGTGAACGCTCGAGGCCAGAGTTTGAGATATCATGCGTGTGTGTGATTGCCTTCATGTGTGTTTGTATTGTATTGCACTGGTTCTGTAATTTTGTATCTTTTGGAAGTTGCGCTGGTATCGGTGACAAACAGCCGGGTCAAAGTGGAATCCCCGAAATGACGGCCTCTTAAACGTGTTATAAATTGTTATGGCTTTGCTCTCAAGGCCTTGCCTGTAATGACCGGTCCGAAAGGTATTATTGACTGTTTACTTTCCATTAGAATGAGGCTAAAGGGACCCGACCATGACATTGAATATAAAATTAGTCTCTATATTGCGTGCTCCAGTTCTACAGCGGTCAGTGCAGACCTGCATTTAAACCGTGGTCTCCGTTAAATGACGCACTGGAGTGCTGCTCGCCGGGTTAGCATTTATCATCCATACAGACCTCTGTTCCTCTTCTCCTCATGATTTCCCTCCTCCAGGTGTTTCATGGCGTCTCTGATCTCAGTTTTGGGCGGAGGTGGTGATCGACACAGTCTTGAGAGACATTGAGAAGATATCAGTTTGAGGAAAAACTGAGTTAATTTGGTGTCAAACTGAGTGGCCACAATGAGACCTGAGATTTTGAGTTTCGCTTCCGGATCACCTGCTCCTCTGTTGCGGAGGTCAGTTTCGGGGGAAGAGACCCTGTTCTCCCCTGAAGTCAATGGCAACATAAAGAGCACAAACTAATTCCCAAAAGAAAATGTTTGGTAACTATGTTTGGACTTGATCCATAGTTTCTGTCCAGCCTCCGTGTCAAACGCATTAGTTGCTGAGGGGTACGGCGATGCTTGTGTTCTGCGGTCCGGCCCAGGAGATGTGGCCTCGTCCCGAGCTGAAGTAGGCCGAGAGCGACAAGTTAGTTTCTGCGGCGTTACGCTGGGACCGTCACAGAAATACTCTTTAATTGACCACATTTGTTAATTGGTTATTATTGACCACATCTGTTCACTCCTTAAAATCTGATTTATGCTGAAATTTCTTAACAGAAAAGGCACTTTTTTTCAATATCGTCGGTAATGTTACACACCCTCTGTATCTGTTGGTGGTAGCATGACACTGAAGCTACATCACGATATATTCTAGCCCAGGATGCCGTGTTTTTATGGCCGCAGCATTACATCAATTGGAAAATATCTAGATCTTGTATATTACTTACACATTTTTCCTGTAATTCAGCAGGATGTATTGTGTATCGTTGGAATCCTGGGCATCTCTACTAGAATCGAAAATTGGCCTACAGTTCCGCAGGGTTGAATACAGCAGTTGCATTTGACAAACTGACATTATTAAAAGAGGTTAGTGTGACTTTCATTGTAATTAAATTCCTCTGAAATCTTAATTTAACCCTCTTGTGTTTTGTTGTCCTGGAGGTGGTATGGGAGCATCAGTTGTCGGGCTGTGAAGGAGGTAAAATGAAAACGTGATCTGTGACATTTTCTGTGAGGAAACTCACCGGCCCGGTAACAGCTTGCCGAGGCAGTCTGGTGCAGGCAATGGCAGATTCATCTCGGCACGGAGTCCGGGCCAAAGTCCTGTGTATTTCAGGGCCATGTAACCGTGCCAGGGTACCCCCCCACCCCCGTACCCAAACCCAATTCCGTGGCGGTGCCAGGGCGCGCTCTCATGCCTGGCTGCTGGATCGAGTGGTCTTTGGCGGTGTGTCATCCTGCTGGAATTTCAGGCAGAGCGGCGGTACCACGGGGTCACTCGGGGACAGTGTCGAGCTCGGGGTCTGTGCGCAGCAGTAATGTTGGCATGCGTCCCGGAGACACGGCAGCATTTGCTGGGGGACGGCCTGGTTTGGGGGGTGGGCGGGTTGCCAGGTGCGGCGTAGTCTCTTGCTGAGAGGTGATGTAGCAGTGATGTCGCTCGTTGGGTTTTAAATAAGAGCCTGCAGGTTAAAGAGAGGCCTGCTGCTTTGAGCATGGCTCCTCCCTGCCTGTCCTGTCCTCTCTCATCCAATCAGAATCTGTATCCACCCTGCACTGTCCTTTTCCACCAATCAGAACCCATCTTTATCCTAAACTGTCTCCCCCAATCAGAATCTGTCTCCACCCTATACCGTCTCCACCAGTCAGAAGCTTGATCCACCCACACTGCCCCTTTCCACCAATCAGAGCTTGTCTGTACCCTGCACTGTCTCCACCAATCAGATCCTGGCTCTATCCTGCCTTGTCCCCACTAATCAGAACCAATCATAACCTCTCAGCCATACACTGTTTCCCCCAATCAGAAACTGTCTCCTCTCTACACTCTCTCCCAATCAGAACCTGCTCTACAGTCTCTCTGTCCCCCAGTCAGTGGCCGTTTCTGCCCCAGTCAGTCATTGTGCTTTCATGTAATGCAAATATTAAGTTGTCTTGTAGATGACATTTTCTGGTGACCTCACCTTCAATGAGGTAATAGCTGGCATATGCATATTTATAATATGGCTGACTAACACAGGCCTGTGTGTCTGCTCGGATCATGCGGTAAGGCTTGGGCCCCCTGTACCGGCCCCTCGGTCTGTCTCCTCAGTGGTCTGAATACTTGCAGCGGCGGTAAGTGTGTAGCTCCCCACAGACTAGCATGATTGGGTAAGTGACAAGTCAATCAACTGGCTTGAACCAATTCCATTGCAGCCTTGGGCCAGAGGGACCTCCTCAATGTCCTGCCATGGTAGATTAGCAGGTTTGTTTTGCTCTAATCCATTAATGCAAATATTGAAATATTTGCCCTGCTTATTTGGACGGTGCTGCCGGATTCATATTGTTCACCCATTTCTTTTGGTACGTTCTTAAAACCGATATAGTGCTCACTGCTATGGTGTGCTTTCTGTTTGACTTCCCTTGTGGGGAAACTCCAGTCTGAGTTTTTCTGTTCAGCTTCAAATTATATGATGCGTTGATAACAATATGAATGACTGACAGGTTATGAATGTGGTAACATTAGTGAGCTTTTTGGAGGGGAGAAATGAGAAATGGGTTCTTGTGCAGGTTATTGTCATGTGAAGGGTCATTCCATGTCAATTCAACAAATGCCTCCCACCTGACCATCTCAGATTTCTCAAAAAAAATTATCACAGAAAGGTAATACGCTTAATAGGATGTGTGCCAATTTTCAGTTAAATATGTCTTTTAGTTTTGCCAGAAGAAAATAATAAAGATGGTAGTGTTGTGCGAATTTTCACACTCGTTTTTGCTACGTCAAATAAAAGGGAGTTTTTAGGGAGGCAATATCTCCTGTTATACTTATTGCCTCAAAATCGTCCACAGTGTAACATCTAGTCCCGGTAAACTAGGCAAGCACATTTTCAATGGCTTTTCTCTTTTTTGAAAATGTTAATTTATTTGACGAAGTTGTCTGTGACACCAACTTTGAAGGCCATTTAAGGCCTAAGTTATGTAGGTAGAGAGCTGATTTTTTTTTTTCTGGGCAAGCTCTCCTCATATAGTGCTATTTGTACAATAAACAGCAGGCATGTCAATTTCATGGTTGTCCAGGAAATGTACAGCAAAATCCTAAAAAAGCCTAAATTTCCTGAAATTTGACATCAAATTGCCGAGGTGTGACAACCTGTAAATTCTTGAAATCTTCACCATCTTAAAGTTTATATTCTTGGCTATCTTTCGTTCAGAGGTGGTTGTGGTGCAACTCTTCATTGAATAGTTATGAATTTTTTAGTAACGCCTTATAAACACTCGTTTTTCAACCGTTTTTTTAATGTAAATACAAATTTGAGATCTGATCCTAACAACCATTGGTGTCTGAAAGTCCAAGTTCCTTTGAAAGTTCCCTGTTCCGTTGGGGTTTCTCTGTCTTTTTTTCCAGTGTAGAACACTGGATAAAATGGCGTTGGGGGTGCATCACTAACGCGACTGACAAAGACTGATAGATCCCTTCTGTGATGTTAGTGTGTTAGGAACAGTAGATCCCTTCTGTGATGTTAGTGTATGAGGTACAGTAGATCCCTTCTGTGATGTTAGTGTATGAGGTACAGTAGATCCCTTCTGTAATGTTAGTGTATGAGAAACAGTAGATCCCTGCTGTGATTTTTGAGTGTGAAGAATAGATCTCTACTCTTTCAATGAGAGATGAGAAATGGATCCCTGCTGTTTGAGTGTGTAATGAACAGTAGATCTCTGCTGTTTGAGTGTGTGATGAGCTGTAGATCCCTGCTGTTTGGGTGTGTGATGAACAGTAGATCCCTGTTGTTTGAGGGTGCGATGAACAGTAGTCCCTGCTGTTTGAGTGTGTGATGAGCTGTAGATCCCTGCTGTTTGAGTGTGTGATGAGCTGTAGATCCCTGCTGTTTGAGTGTGTGATGAGCTGTAGATCCCTGCTGTTTGAGTGTGTGATGAACAGTAGATCCCTGTTTGAGAGTGTGATGAGCTGTAGATCCCTGCTGTTTGAGTGTGTGATGAGCAGTAGATCCCTGCTGTTTGAGTGTGTGATGAGCAGTAGATCCCTGCTGTTTGAGTGTGTGATGAGGTGTAGATCCCTGTTGTTTGAGGGTGTGATGAGCTGTAGATCCCTGTTGTTTGAGGGTGTGATGAACAGTAGATCCCTGTTGTTTGAGGGTGTGATGAACAGTAGATCCCTGTTTGAGGGTGTGATGAGCTATAGATCCCTGTTGTTTGAGGGTGTGATGAACAGTAGATCCCTGTTGTTTGAGGGTGTGATGAACAGTAGATCCCTGCTGTTTGAGTGTGTGATGAGCTGTAGATCCCTGCTGTTTGAGTGTGTGATGAGCTGTAGATCCCTGCTGTTTGAGTGTGTGATGAGCTGTAGATCCCCGTTTATCTAAGAGGTATATGAGGCTAGATTGATCCTTGTTCTTTTCAGGCGGAATTGATCCCTGCTTGCGTCTGATGCACCAAAACGGTGTTTGAACTATTGTGCACTGGCAGGGGATTCATCCGTCCGTCAGATTGACTTTAATGCGGCTGATGCTTTGATTTAAAGCAGAATTACACATTTTACTCAACTTCAGAGAGGAGCCGTTTTCAACTTCTAAGGATTTTTTTTAAACCCCCCCCATTCTAGGATGTGGTTTGAATAGAGTGAGTGAGTGGGGTGGTGGGTCTGCAGTTTATATCTAGGATGGCTTAGCTAATCAGATTTCATCTTAGTAATGCACCCAATCGTAGAATTTATGTTACGTTCCGTCCACAGGATAGTTTTGCCTGTCAGAAGCAGGTAGCAGTTCCTGTTTCTTTGGTGGAGAGCTCGGTGCGATGGGCCGGCGAGCTGGAAATGGCTGTGTCTGTAGCTATTTTTACAGTGAGCATGAAGGCCAAAATGCTGGGCATCCACAGCGAGGGCTGTGTAATTTGAGTCAGACTGTAAAGGTCGGGATGCAGCTCTGAGCAGCTGGCAGCAGGGGCTGTTTTTATATGATCTGGGATGCGGGAGCCGGCTGACGGCTGCGGAGGAATGAGTGTGACTGGGGGGGATGTGAGGCTGGGAGTGATGGTGTAGCTCTGAGCTCGGCTGGTGCTGCCTGTGTCTGGAGGAGAGGCGATGCGGAATGGGCCGTGTGTAGTACGGCGTGAGGGCGTTTCGGTCAGTGGCACAGTTGTTTTTGGTTGGGTGGGATGCATCAGCAGTGTGGTTGGCCATATTGTGCGGGGATCAGTGTCAGAATTACAGCCTCCCCGCCCCTGCATTATTGGGGACCTTAGAATGTAATGGGTTGTTCGGTGTCTCACACTCCAGGTCAAACACACACACGTGCGCCCAGGCACACGTACAGGCACGTACGCGTGCACACACAGACACCTGGCTGATCTAATGCTGTGTTTGTTGTGCTGCTGGTCAGTACACCCTCATTCAGTCCGAGGGTTGTTCACTGTGTCTGTAGTGAGGTGTGGGTCACCCACTGTTAGGTGGGGAGTGTGTTTGAGTTCATGTCCCTCCGAATGGCAGTGCGGCCACGAGATGAGCGCGATTGCGCAGCTCTCGTTGCATACGCTGGAATGGGTCTGAGTGGGGCAGTCTCATGCTGCCTGGTCTTTCTATGGGGAGTGTGTGTGTGTGTGTGTGTGTGTGTGTGTGAGAGTGTGTGTGTGTGAATGTGTGGCACTTTTTAAGGTGGCTTGTGATCTCCTGGTCTTCCCTGCAGTATTTCACACGGTGTGTTATTGTTTAGCACGTTAAAGTGCGGTTCATATGGGGTCTGATGGTTGGGAGAGGTGGTTATGTGCTTGTGTTGGTCTTGTTGCTTTATTTGCTGTGTGTAAGACAGTGTAACCCTGCATCTCATGCTGTATATCTGCTGTGCACACAGTCTAACGCAGTGTGACCCTGTGTCTTGTGCTATATATCTGCTGTGCACACCGTCTAACGCAGTGTGACCCTGTCTTGTGCTGTATATCTGCTGTGCACACAGTCTAACGCAGTGTGACCCTGTGTTTTGTGCTGTATATCTGCTGTGCACACAGTCTAATGCAGTGTGACCCTGTCTTGTGCTATATATCTGCTGTGCACACAGTCTAACGCAGTGTGACCCTGTGTCTCGTGCTGTATATCTGCTGTGCACACAGTCTAATGCAGTGTAACCCTGTGTCTCATGCTGTATATCTGCTGTGCACGCAGTCTAACGCATTGTGGCCCTGTGTCTCGTGCTGTATATCTGCTGTGCACACAGTCTAATGCAGTGTGACCCTGTCTTGTGCTATATATCTGCTGTGCACACAGTCTAACGCAGTGTGACCCTGTGTCTCGTGCTGTATATCTGCTGTGCACACAGTCTAATGCAGTGTAACCCTGTGTCTCATGCTGTATATCTGCTGTGCACGCAGTCTAACGCATTGTGGCCCTGTGTCTCGTGCTGTATATCTGCTGAGCACACAGTCTAGTGCAGTGTAACCCTGTGTCTTGTGCTGTATATCTGCTGTGCACACAGTCTAGTGCAGTGTGACCCTGTGTCTCATTCTGTATCTGCTGTGCACACAGTCTAATGCAGTGTAACCCTGTGTCTCGTGCTGTGGTTGCTTTGCACACAGTCTAGTGCAGTTCTGCCTCAGGTTTCGCTGTGTTGTGTGGGTTGTCTCGCAGGGCTCTGTGCCAAACGACTTTGTTTGTGACGCTGTGTCTTTTTCTCTCCTCTCCACAGATTTCGGGGTTTGGTCTGTTTGCTGTGTTGCTGTGCTGAAGAGAGTATGGCGACGGCGATATCGTGACACACAGGGACATGGTGAGTACTGCAGGTGTTTAGTATTACAGTTTTATGTGTGTTAAATGGTGAATGGCGTAGTTTTGTTGAACAGTATGGAGCCGTTTTTAAATTTGGTGTGCCAACAGATAATGGTGAATGGTTCAGTTTTGATGAACACCTGCCTCAACTCCCAGTATCATAACAATGCCATGGTAATGGTGAATGATGTAGTATTTATATCGACTGCGTAAGTGTGTGAAGTCACAGATGAAGCAGACAGCGGTAGAGTTTTTATGCTGGACGCAGACAGCGGTAGAGTTTTTGCGCTGGACGCAGACTGCGGTAGAGTTTTTGCGCTGGACGCAGACTGCGGTAGAGTTTTTGCGCTGGACGCAGACAGCGGTAGAGTTTTTGCGCTGGACGCAGACAGCGGTAGAGTTTTTGCGCTGGCTCCTGTGAGGATATGCTTGCCCTGCTGATCGCACCGTAACTGGAGCGGGGACGGCTTGCAAATAAAAACGAGAATTTTTCCGGCCTTGAATCTCGGAGCTAAATTACTCCTCTATTTGGGTTTTGGGTTTTTGGGAGACTAATAAAGTTTTTGAAACACGTCTTCTCTCAAAAACTTTATTAGTCTTTGGGAACGAGCCGGGTGGCAGGACTTCCGTTGAATGCTCTAGATTGCTTGAAGCGTGTTGTATTTTATTACTTTTAGCGAAAAATAGCCGCGTGTCTGGAGTTCTGAGGATACTAGTGGACAAAGCAGACTTGGATTATACTGGACGATGTGTTCGACGATGATTTGAAAGTTTGACAACAGATGTTTTGTGGAGTTTTGCCGTTGCTACTGGGTGACCCCATTTGCCTCCAGAGAAAAGGAATTTTGATAATTTTTCAAGACTCTCCAGTAGCCATAAAGTTGCGCCAGGTGAAAAACAACTTGGTCTGTTTGAGACATCTAATGCTGAGTAATTGATATACAAATAACAGTTTTTGGGTGGACTATCACTTTAAACTGTGTTATTATTTATGTTAGGCAGTCAGTTAATATGGCCTATGCTCATAAACTCCCATAATAAATTACCTGAAACGACTTGATTTGTAAGACAACGACATGAATGATTTCTATCGATAGACATTTTTCTATCATGTCACGATATATATATCGTCATATCACACAGCCCTAGTGCAGCCTGTGCTAACATCAGTTAAACTTCTCCCTCAACTCTCGCCCAACCCTGTTTAATCCGCTCAGAGGCTGACTGACTGATTTCTTCGGTACTCTACTCTCACGTTCTTTGAGTCGTCTAGCGTCTGTCTCAGTTGTCGGTTGTTACACATCTTCTATCCGCGACTCCTCCTGGACCATTCATGGTAATTGGACCAAACTTGGTCAGTGGATTTATAATGACCTGTACGTGTGCAGCACGTATTTAGATCGTGCTGCAGACGACACACTTCCTCCACGGGAGACTCAAGTTTTTATTGAGTCGTGATCAAATTTCTTCAGTGCCGCTTGACTGATGCTCTGTCAGAATTTGCATCCGGTTGGTAGAAGGATTTCGGTCTTTAACGCAACTCAGTGGTGTTAATTTGGCATCATCTTTGTCTGTTGCTTATTGCAATAGTTCACATAGTTTTGAATATTTCATTCATGTGGCCTTCAAATAGTGGTGAGAACCAGAATGCCCCCAACGGTGAGAGACCTCAAGCGAAACCCAGCCGTGGTCTGGTGGAACCCAGCCGTGGTCAGGTGGTGGTGGTGGTGGTGGGGGGGGGGGGCTTTGATCCAGAGGCAACTTGCTCTCCAAACTGAACACTTTCGCCCTGATCCTCAGTACACCACTAACGGATGTAACGAATGGTCGAAGATGAAGATAAATGTTGTTTTTATACTTTGCTGTTTCTCAGTTCAAGGAAAGGTTTTTGTCGTTTTGATTTGGTTGAAGTCACGCAAATTTTCCTCAGTCTTGAAATCTGTGCACCGTAGGAAATGTTACAACTAAGAATTGAAATTATAAATGTTATTTTTCAATAAACCTGAAGGTTTAAGACTGCAGTATCATTTGTTTGGAGTTTCTGAGATTGTGCTCCTCTTTCTATAGGCCGAAGATCTGTGTGCTGCTGGCGCATTCATTGTAATGCCGGCGAGATTTTCTGTAAACATCTGAAATGTCCTTCACGCCACTAACAGAAATATTCCTGGCCGATGGGTAATGAGCACAAAGAGCTCGGATTATGTGCTGAAACTCCAGAAGGGGAACAAACATTCAGTGTCTCACGTGCAGCTTGTTCCTGCGGCGTCCGCTGCTTACAGCTGGGTGAGGATTTGTGTTCGGTTCGGTTGTTTTTCGGAGGGCAGGAGTGCTCTGCTTTTACAGGAAATGCATTTTAATTCATTTGCTGTACCTGGAGCAAACGGCGTTAACTTGTCAGTTCTGCACTGGCACTTGTATTTGAGCAGACAGTTTTTACTGGGCTGAACGTTGTGGGAAAGTTTGAAGTCTGTTGCTGGGAGAGTCGATCGCCTGTAAAAAGCTGCAGCTCGAGCAGGATATCGGCAAAGGATGGCATGCATTCAAGATGGCGACAGTCAGCTAACGTTCGCCAACACATTGAAACTTTCTGCTGTTCATCTCGACATTAGCTGACGGCCTGAGAAGGTGGTGTTTGGCGAAAAAAAAAAAAATTTGCTTCTTACAAGGAAGACAGCGATGGAACAAGTGATTTGTTAAATTTTCTGCACTTAATGAACTGTGGTTAGCACTGGTGTAATACTCATCCTGTTAGTAAGACCACTGTCCAGTTTATTTTGCAGCAAAGATTATACTCTCTATACCCTCTCGGTTTTTGATCTTTAGATTGCCGGCGGGCGTCTAGCGAGGCATAAGATGCAAAAACAAAGTGTTTCTGGACTGCGCACAAGCTATTCCTGAACAGAGATACACAGAGACTGGCCCTGATGTGAGTCATGTTGTGCCCTCAGAGGAAGGAAGGTGAGGAAGGTGGCTGAAGGGGGCCTGTATCGAGTTTTGGTGACCCTAAAGAGTGGTGTGATTGCAGAACACTTTCATTACCTCTGCCAACGAAGTTGGGGCGCAGGTTATGTTTTTGCCCCTTTTTGTTTGTTTGTTTGTCTGCTTGTGAACAACACAACTCAAAAAGTACTGCACAGATTTGTCTGAAATGTTGTGGGTGGATTGCTATTACATCAAAGATGGACCCTATTGATTTTGACCGCAATCACTGAAACAATATGGCCGTCACAGTAGCCATCTTGAAATCCTATCACACTCGATAACTCAACTCTGCTCCCACTCATGCGCATTTGGATTTTGTTGCCTTGGCAGAGGTTTGCACTCTGAGTGCCTCTCTAGTTTTAACTTTTATTTGACCATTAAGCGTTTCGCGTGTATTGGCGTCTTTGCATTGACTTTGAATGTAATCTGTCATGTGAAAAATTTGTTTCGCGTCCGGTGTGAAAGCGGCTTTCGACATCCATTGAGAGAGTTATGTGCCCTTTCTGTGGGCGTCCTGAGCGAGCTGGCGAACTGAAGCAGAGGATGTTAAGCGGCAGTGAAGACCTCGATGCGATGCTGGCAGCGGTTTGGGACTTCGCGTAGGTGTTCCCCTCAACTTCATCTCAGAATCCCAATTTCCACAGGAGACGCGAACCAGCGACAGTGCAGTTACCTGCCGAGCGCCCGACCTCTCGACAGTCCAGTGTGCAGTGCCTCAGTGATGTTTGTGTAGTGAGCGTTTCCATCGCTCAGGCTTTGGCCTCTCGGAAGTCGTTTGTCTTCATTTTCGGGCGAGAGGAGCGTTAGAGGAGCGGAGAGATGTGCTGGGTGTCTGGAGTGGAGAGGTGTGTCGTGGGAGTGATGCTGGGTCAGACGAGGACGACTGGAACGGAGCGAGAATTGTTGGGTGGATCTTCAGTGCGACTGGCGGATTTGGGGCAGAGAATGTGGATTAGAGCAGGGGATTCTGGGATAGGATGGTTCTGTTGAAGCTGGGGGGGGTATCGGAGAAATTCTGGATTAACTGCGCTTTTGATTTGCCTGTCGCCTTTGATCAAACAGCCCTGATTTTGCTTCAGGTTGAAAACATGTTTGCCTTCATGGGGGCGAATCAAGTGATTTTAAATATATGGGTGTGTGTGTGTGCATTTGCTGCACGAGCACGCGTGAGGGTGTGCATTTGTGTGTCTGTGTGTGCGCGCGCGCGCTCTCTTGCATGTGTGTGTTTGTGTGTATTTACGTGTATATTTTTGTGTGTGTATGTGTGCATTTGTTAGTGTGTGCATGCGTTTCTTTGTATATTTTTGTGTATGTGTTTGTGTGTGTGTGCATGTATTTGCATGTGTATTTTTGTGTCTGTGTTTGTGTGCGTGCGTGGGTGTGTTCGTGTGCATGTTTGTGTGTGTATTTCCGCATGTATTTTTGTGTGTGTGGGTGCATCTGTGCACGTGTGTGTGTGTGTGTGTGTGTGTGTGTGTGTGTTTGTTTGTGTGTGTGTTTGTTTGTGTGTGTGTTTGTTTGTGTGTGTGTTTGTTTGTGTGTGTGTTTGTGTGTGTGTGTGTGTGTGTGTGTGTGTGTGTTTGTGTGTGTGTTTGTGTGTGTGTTTGTGTTTGTGTTTGTGTTTGTGTTTGTGTTTGTGTTCGTGTGCTTGTGTGTATGAGAGTGTGTGTGTGTGTGTGTGTGTGTGTGCGCGCGTTTGTGCTTGTGTGTATGAGAGTGTGTGTGTGTGTGAGTGTGTGTGTCCCTGCAGGCAGTGGAGCTGGTGGATGAGGAGAGTGTGTGTGAGAGGGAGAGTTTATCTCTGACTGTTCCAGCTCTGCTTCAGAAAGGGATTTGCATAATATGCCTGGTGCATCGGCAGGCCTTTTTTTAGCTGGTGGCGACCAACGGGAGGTCTTAAAGGGGAAGTGTGTGTTTGTGTGTGTTTTTATGCATTTCTGTGTGTCTCTGTGAGTGTGTGTGCATTTCAGTGTGTGCTTGTTTGTGTGCGCGCGTACGTTTGTTTGTTTTTGGTTGTACGTGTGTCCGTTTGTGTGTGTGTGTGTGTGTGTGTGTGTGTGTGTGTGTGTGTGTGTGTGTGTGTGTGTGTGTGTGTGTGTGTGTGTGTGTGTGTGTGTGTGTGTTTGTTGGTTTGTGAGTATACATGTATGTGTGTATGCCTATTTGCTTTTTTTTTATAATCTGCCTTTGTGTGCGCGCGCGTGCTTGTGTGTGCGCGCGCGTGCTTGTGTGTGCGCGCGCGTGCTTGTGTGTGCGCGCCTGTGTGTGCGCGTGTGTGCGCGCGTGTGCGCGCGTGTGTGCGCGTGTGTGCGCGTGTGTGTACGTGCGCATGTGTGTGTGTGTGTGCGTGCGCGCACGTGAGCCGTATTTGTATGAGGCCTGTGCTGGAATGTGTTGGACTGTATCTCTTGCGCTACATTCACCTCACAGGCCTCATTCGTCAATTCTGATTTTCCTCTCATCTTATTTTCCTCTGTTAACGGTTCACGTTCATAATTACAGGTGACCTGTATCTATCTGTAAAGAGAGGCTAGGCATGCGCACATCGATCCATTTTTACATGAGTCGTCTGTGTCATCAAGAACTAAAAATGTCACATTTGTGAGAGCACTCATGGTGTTCAAACCAAGAAAATGGACGCGCTTGTAATGAATGTAAGGATGTGATTTTGCCCTGGAGGTCGGCGATCAGTTCATCAGCTGTTTGAGATGAGGGTGAGAAGGGAAAAAAAAGCCAGAAGGTTCGCTTTTTAGGTCTCTAACGTCACAGCGCATGTGAACCGGCGAAGAGCCTGTGGAGTCCGATCTGACTGTTCTCATGAAAGTGGCTTGGCCATGTATCAGATTCATTCCCGATGCGGGACCCCATATGTAGCCTAAAAGCAGCTCAATTCTGATTTGAGGATGGGATGTAAGATCATATTTCAGTGCCCTGAAATCATCAGATCGGTCACATTAAGTCATAAAATCGGATTTGAGTGACTTCAGCCTGGAATTTTGCATGTTTCCGGCTGGGGGCAAACAGGGTTACCCTTGTCTCTCTGTCTGTCTGTCCATACGCATGCGTGAGGTTCACCGTTTTGATTGGGAGATTCGTTTGTCCACTTCATCTCAGAAGCTCCCAAACTGAATTAATTGAGCTAATAATGCTTCCTCGGGACACTAAAGGTGTGCATCTCATTATATTTCAGAATTTTTTTCACATTTTTTCAGGTGTTGGAACTTGGGGAAATTTTGTTGAGTTTCCCAGATGCAGGGACATCTGTGTCTAATGCTCAAATTTGCTAGTTTCCT
Source organism: Gymnothorax reevesii (assembly GCA_029721435.1). NCBI lineage: Eukaryota > Metazoa > Chordata > Actinopteri > Anguilliformes > Muraenidae > Gymnothorax > Gymnothorax reevesii. Next base: position 54,777,565 of record CM056590.1, read on the forward strand.
GTTTGCAGTTGTACAAGTGTGACTCTGTGTATTCCTTTTTTTATAATAAACCCCTTTTTTTAAAAAATGCCAGTGTTAAATTAGCTATTATCAATGTAAAATTTTGTTGCATTGTATTGGGACTCGCATTTTATCATACTGACTGACTGAGTGAGTGAGTGAGTGAGTGAGTGAGTGAGTGAGTGAGTGAGTGAGTGAGTGAGTGAGTGAGTGAGTGAGTGAGTGAGTGAGTGAGTGAGTGAGTGAGTGGGCCTCAGTTAGCTGTAGCGTAGCGCTAATGAGAGTTTGAGCTTTGTACTACTGTTAACCCTCTGTCCTGCTAACCTGCTAATTGCTGCTGAATGCTTTTAATTTACGACTCTGAGCACAAGCCGTGTCCACAGTGATTAATCAAATTTGCCTCTCCACCCTGCCATCATCACTATGCTCGGGCTTTTCCCCCTGATTTAAAGCTGATTTGTGTCTTTGCTTCCTGTTTGTGTGTTTCGTACTTATACACTTATAGCCCAGAGCTAGAAAACATTGTGATATTGTTGCATTGGTATTTTGTGGCACTGATTTATTTATTTATTTATTTTTAACAATTAGTTTTAAGTTTTCAGATTTGGCATTTTGTGTCCAAACACATTATTTTTCACTGCACTGATGGTGAGAAAGACTGTAAAATTTCACACAGCTGATAGCTCTGTCTGGGGCCTGTATATCCAGTGGTGTATTAGCACTTTCTGATGGTGATGCTTTGAAGGATGTTCTCTCTTAAGGAGCCCTGAGGATGGCTTTGTCATGTTGTGTATCCCTGCAGATGTGTTTATTTTTTATCAGTTTGCTTAGTGGAAATCCCCGGGCGATGTATGGAAATTGCGGTCGGGATAATCCATTTACGCAGTCGGTTGTGTACAGGCGCATAAGGCATGCAAATGAGGTTATTTTTACTGAGGGGCGCTTCGGCGGAGCGGGCGGGAGTTGATCTGGTGAGCTTCTGGTTGCGGGCCTTTTTCCTCTGCATTTCCCCTCATGTACACCCCCTCCCCCCGTCCCTGCCAGATGAAAAAATGAAATGATTTTGCCAGCAGCGTCAGTCTTTCTCGAACCTGTGTCGCTGCGGGTTGCGAAGCCTTTTCAGAGAATACTGCTAACCTGCACCATAATAGGCTCATCGCTTGCATGCATCGCAAATGAAGCATCGGCATCGGCCCAGATTGGTCAACCGTTGTTTGCTGTTTTGAGAATGTCGCCGTCTTCACCTCGGCCAGGCGAGAGGTGATCGCTGATTTAAACCTCCTTTTGTTCGCCAAAATAAATATTTACTGAACAAGTTTCCACGTCTTGTTGGAGCATTTCAACATGTGGGCTATTCATTCAAGTATTGTGTGCTGAAGTTCCACACAGTTAATTATTGACTTGTGCCACACAATCAGTTAAAAATTAGTTCAATATGAATCGAAATGCGTCATACTGTCCTGGTGGTTCGTTTACGTGAACCAGTCCGGGCATATTTCTGTTATTTCATATTTTTGATATTTCTTGCGAGTGTATCGTATAATTAGCCCGGAGCGCGCATGCACGACACCTCCTGCGCTGGATAATGCCGTAGTGTGGCTGACTGCGGCACTGTCAGTGCGCGCGCGATCGCGCCGCTCTCCAGAGATGACACGCTCTGGCCGCTCCGACTCAGACACCTCTGCCGTTGCCATGGCGACTGTGTCCTTGCATTGCTGGAAAGGCGGTTGGGGGAAGAGGCGCACGCATCTCTCTCCCGGGCTCAGACGTCCCCGTATACACGCGCTGGGTGGCGGCGGATTTCGCCCCCCCGCCCGAACCGCGATAATCTCACGACTCCGGAGTCTCATCATTCCGTGTCTTTCAGGCGAGCGCGCCGGAACCTCTCGGATAAGAGGAGGAAGCTCGCCCCCGCGCCTTCGCCGTGCCCGAGATGATTAATAGATTTCTTTCTCTCCCCCCCTGAACGGGAGTTTGTTAATATTTATATTCAGTTTGACAGACCCCTTCATTAGTCTGTTTGGTGCCCTGATCCTTCACTGCGGTGAAGATTCATTCCGAGTCACATCGGAGCCATATATATATATGTGTGTGTGTATGTGTGTGTGTGTGTGTGTGTTTTTATTTATTTATTTATTTCAGTGATTTCCCTTCGGGTTTTGCTATTCCTTACGCGTGACAACTGTCGCACTAATTTGTTGCTTGTTAACAAGTGAATGAAGGGGAGCGAATTCAGCTTTTTCCCGACGGCACTGTCGGATCCTGGTCATATATGACCGGCGAAAAAGGTTATCCCTTTCCGCGATCATATTTCTTCTTCATTATGTCTGATTACGTTGTGTTCTACCAAAGTATGTAACTGTTCAGCCATAGCTGTCGTCGGAATGGTCCGGCTCCTTGGAGCACAAGATGTCATTTTGTTTTCTTTGTCCTCTACGCGCTTCATACTATTTTTTGTCTAAATTTGATCTCTTTTGGCATCTGCGGATAGGCTAATGTGGACTTCTAGAAAAATTTGAGTGAGAGGAATCCTGTGCAGCTACACGCATACATCAGCCAAACTCATCTAATACCTGATATTGACCTCTTGTTGCCTGTGGAACAGCCTGAATTCTTCACTGCATGGATTCATGTGATGTCTAGGACATTCCTTTGTGATGTAGGTCCAAGCTGGATGTCCACATCACACCGTTTCTTCATATTTTCTAGCTACACATTAAAAATGCCCACCTTCCATTCTGCAGAATCCAGACGGTGCTCTTGGATTGAGATCTGGGGCACTTGAGTAAACTGAAGACACTGTCATGTTGGTTGAACCCGCTTGCAATCACACAAGCCCTGCAACATGAAGTCATGTTAGAAACGGCAGGCAAAATGCATTTGCCCTGCTTGTGTTCCTTTCGTGAACTGACTTTACTGCAACAATAACAAAGTTAACTAAAGCAAAGCAGAATTGTATGATTGGCCACGTCCAGACCTCACAAAGTCAACTGTTGCTGGTTAGAACAACTTTGCCCCCCCCCCAACTCAGCATAAATCCCCCAAATATCTTGCTTTAAGTTTTGTGCATAATATTATAGTTGTTTAATGTGGGAATCTTCCTTGTAAATTTGGCTTGATGATGATCCCCGTACTTTGATGTCTTGTCAACCCCATACTACCTACTGTAGCATGCGGTTGGCAGGACAGAATCTTCTAGCACTCTGTGGCTCTTGGCATTGCCTATGTGTTATTTAATTGTAGCCCGCGGACAAACTCGGGCAGCTATTACTGATTCTTGGTCGTCGTCTCTGTCATCGCCGTGTCCGCCGAGATTTTCTTGTGTGCGCTCTTCAGGCCGCGTATTTCAAACGATTCCTTTGATATTTCTCGTGGGCATAGGTTATGGTTAGGTCACAACATATCTATTTTGATTGCCATGGCAACAGAATTAGCAGAATAAAGCACAGTTTCATGCTGAAAAGTGTGAAATTTTCAAAAAATTTGAACAGGGAACAGTTGGGCACTTGAGGGCCAACTTCAGAAGCTCTGTATAGCAGTCTGTGGTTTTTTTTCCTGAGAGCTCGATCTCGATGTGAGACTGGTCTCTGGAGGGCTGGGACGTGGCAGTGTTTTGGTAAGCAGCTTTATCAGAAAAAAGTCTCTCATTTTTATCTCTGGCAGTCGTTGGCACACAATCGGTTGGACGAAACCTATTTCTAGAGTAACATAACATAACATGAATGGCAAGAACAGGCCTTTCAGCCCAACTAAGCTCGCCAGTTTCTTTATACTATTATGAATATATCCCTTCAGATACTCAATGACTCAATGGTATCGAGCTTTAGGTCAAGCCTGCTCTTGAAAACCCCCAAGGTCTCTGCCTCAACAATATGGTCAGGCAAGCTATTCCACATTGAAATTACTCTTTGGGTGAAGAAATATTTCTGAATTTCAGTGCTAAATTTACCTTTGGTCAACTTGCATTTGTGACCCCGAGTTCTACTCACAACACTTAGTCGAAGGAATCCTACATAATTCACTTTGTTAATCCCTTTAACATATTTAAAGACCTCAATCAAATCACCCCTGAGTCTCCTTTTCCTAAGACTAAAGAGATTAAGGATCTTCAGCCTCTTCTCGTAGCTTTCATCTTTTATACCTGGAATACGCTTAGTGGCTCTTCTCTGAACTTTCTCTAGAGCCTCTATATGTTTCTTAAAGTATGGTCCCCAGAACTGTACACAATACTCCTGATGTGGTCTGATGAATGTGTTGTACAAAAGAAGCATCACCTCCTTAGATTTGCACTCAATACTTTTGTCAATGTATCCCAGCATCCGATTGGCACAATGGCTAGAACCTGTGAGGGTTTGGATAACAATCACTCCCAGATCTTTCTCTTGTGCAGCACATTCCAGTTTTAAACCTCCTGTGAAGTAATCCTGTCTAATGTTTTTATTACCTACATGTACAACTATTTCAATATTCGCCCAAATATTTCAGTTTGCTGCAGAACAGAAATTTAATTGGTCAAAAAAGTCTTAATTTCTGTTCTGCAGCAAACTGGAATATTTGGGCGGATGCCTAGATTTGAGTTGCTGAATTGCTGATCATGAAGTTGAAACAGCTGAGGAAAATCCTCATCAAAGTTGGGTAAAGAGCAGCAAACCTCTGTCATCACTGAATATCACTAAACTACTGATGGACACTTTAAGCCTCAGGGCGCTGAAATCTATTTGCAAATGCTTAGAAATTTAAATGTCTTGAGCTTTTGGAAACCTTTCATGTGGCAACTCGTTGAAAAGAGCTCCCTGGCTCTTTTCAACAATTTGTCAGATGATTGGTCATTCAGAGTCACAAATACAGGAAGTAAAATGGTGCTCCAGGGGCTCTATCCCAGTTTCTCCGCCCGTTGCTCTGATGCATCACATCACCCATCTCCAGTGCCATCCATGTTACGATCAAGCATGTTCCCCTGGTTGAATAAGGTTTAAAATGGCAGTCTGGCAATGCCTGCGGCTGGTCCAGGAACAGTTGCGTAACGCGAGCGTGGCTTGCGTCACTGCTGTGTTTTGGGTGCTGCTGTGCATACTTTCTGGGTGACGATGCAAACTGGCCCTGCAGCCTTATCACACATTTCTCAAGTCATCATGCGCACAAACCGCACACGCACTTCATTCTGTCACAAATTACTGTCGCATGAACAATTCCTGCATTTTGTGCGAAGAAAAGTGTGTGTAATTTAGTGCTGATTTAAAGGTAATGTTTCCTTTTTAGGTTGTGACCTTCACAAATAATTAACTCCTCCGTCTCAGATTGCTCAAGATTATTGAGTGAGTGAGTGAGTGAGCACTTGTATAGCTGCACTTGCAAGAACCAACTCTTAAAGCACAAATGTTGTGAGGTCATTTTGAATGGTCCTCACCGATCATGGCTAATTGGTTAACGTTGGGTAATGGTTACAGCAGTGTTCTCACCTGCAAATTTCAGTGTAGCGCGCCGCTACGCTGTTACCTGAAAAAAATACGCTGTCTTGTAGGGCTGGGACGATTCTGAATCTATTCTTTTTTAAGGTGTAATACCACTACCTGCTGCCATGGGGCGAACATCCGAGCTTTCCCTTTCCTTTATTAAACCCGACGCAGGTTGAACAAAAGCGCCAAACATCAACGGGCATGCAAAATGCTTCTGAGAAAAAACCTTGACTCGGTCATCAGTATTTTTCGGCGACATGCTGTATGGAGCGAAATAAAGGACTACAGAATAGTCTCCTATTAACCAATTAGGTTACTCTAAGAAAAGTAACTTGTTCCAGTTTACTTGCTTGATCAGCAATCAAATGGTTAATGCGTTTACTCTCCAAGTTGAATGAGCAGAGCTGTTTATTAAGACAGCATGTTTGATTGGTGCATTTTGAAATTTAAATGGCCATAGAACAACACAACATGAACACGATTTCCATTGCCACGGCATTTCGTGTGACTGTGATAATTCATATCTCACATTCATGTTTCATCTGCTTTTCAGAATGTTTTCCACCTTGTGCATTTTTCGACGCTTAAACTCCAGGTGGATCTTATAACAAATCTGTTTTAAATTAATCTTTAATAATGTCCTAAAATACTGAGAGATGCAATTCAGAGGAAGATTTTTTTAAATTATTTGCATTCTTTCAATCTAACGCTGTAGCCCAGTTAGGTTTGCCTGCTTTTCACCATCACATCTTAATCGTTATAGGCTACTGAAATTGCTTGATTGTTATTTAGGACAAGTACACGGGTGCAGATTTGGGGAAGGGCGGAGCGCCTGCAATTAGCGAAATCTAAACTCAGGCTTCTTCCCGACGGCATTTTAAATCGAGCCGCTTCAGGTGTGTCTGTTTTAAGAAATTACACACGACCCCATGACTGCAAGTGGTCTTATCACACTTAAAAAAAAAAAAAAAAAAAAAAAAAATCCTTGTTCAACATCACCACATCCCAACTCTGCATGTCATCTCTCGTAGTATTTTTAGGAGATTCATAATGATAAAATAAAAATAAAGAGATTTGTTTTCAGATCGCCCTGGATTTCAAACGTCTAAAAAATACACAAGGTGGAAAACATTCTGAAAAGCGGATGAAACGTGAATGTGAGATATAAATCATCACAGTCCCACGAAATGGGTGGCAATGGAAATTGTGTTCATGTTGTGCTGTTCTATGGCCATTTAAATTTCAAAATGCAGCAATTAAACATGCTGTCTTAATAAACAGCTCTGCTCATTCAACTTGGAGAGTAAACGCATCCACTATTTGATTGCTCATTAAGCAAGTAAACTGGAACAGGTTACTTTTCTTAGAGCAGCCCAATTGATTAATAGGGGGCGATTCTGTAGTCCTTTACTTGGCTCCGTGCCGAAAAAAACTGATGTCAGTGACATTTTTTTCCGGAAGCATTTCACGTGCCCTTTGATGTTTGGCTCTTTCTTTCAACCTGCGTTGGGTTTAATAAAGGAAAAGGGAAAGCTCGAATGTTCGCCCCATGGCAGCAGGTAGTGGTACTACGCCTTAAAAAAGAATCGATTCAGAATCGTCCCAGCCCTACTGTCTTGGCCCGCTACCCTGTCTCGCAAGCTGTGTGCTTGCAAAGTCTGACACACATTCTAGTAAAATATGCGCAAATTTTCCTAAACTCATTTCTCTATGGTCATCTTCGCTGCAAACGAATGACATTTGGTTTGTTTAGACAGAAACAGCCATGTGCACATTGTGATATAAGTTTTCCACCGTGGGTGAATGATTAATACAGCTTTCAAAACGTTGTTGTAGCAGGATCATGTTAATAATTCCGGCATAATTGTTGTTTTTTTCCATTGGTTGTTGCCCTAAATCTTATCCAGATACGATAATGCTATTATCTGATTGGCTATTGTGTAGCCCCTTTCCTTTTTTTTTGATTGGCTGGCAGGTGGCGAGCTGTCACTGAGGACTCGAGGGGAGACGTGTTTGATTCCTGCTGGTTTCCACAGTTGTATCGGTGCTACTGCGCATATGGGCAACTGTTAGAAAATGTTTAAATAATTTTTTTGCGTGAGAAATGCTGTGTGTGGCGTAAGTGCGAGACATCCAGCTGAAGTGAGTGACAGTCACGCTCCGTCCATGAGACCTGAGAGCCCTGCATTAGCATAACCCCTCAGCTCACATCAGAACCAAAGCCTTTGCAAGTTTACCTTTAGCTACAGTGGTCCCAGGTATTATTTCAAGAGACTTTACATGCAAGATTTGTATTTTAGGTGAGTATATGTGCGGAGAGGCTTGTTAAAATAAATGTGTTTATGCAAAGTTTTTCTAATTTCATTATTGCTGATTTTGGTCCTGCGCTCTTAAAGTCTGGGAGTGAAGCCCGTTTGGGCATTTGGAGTATATATGTCCTTAAATTGGGCATCTACACTGTCAAATAGGCCTCAAAAAAACCATAAATTGCCAAAGCTTTCGGGGGGCTTCACTCCCCCGGGCTCCCCACCAGGGCTCTTCCCCTGGATCCCACTGAGGGCCCTGCGGCCCCAAAACTCCTGGCCGGTTTGGGTCATGTCCCACCCCACTACGCTGTCAAAAATTTCTGCTGAGAAGCCTGCACAATTAGGGTTAGGTTTTGGTTTGGGGAAAGCAAGACATATTTAATGCAAGTTTGTACAGTGTCCTCCCAAATATAGCTATGCGAATGCGTGCGTGTATTTGCGCCCTTACGCCTTTGTGTGCGCGAGCGTGTGTGTGTGTGGTGTGTGTTAATATATGCTCTTAAACCCATGTGTGTGTTTGTTTATGCACTCTTGCGCTCTGGTGTGTGTGTGTGTGTGTGTGTGTGTAGGCTGCCCGCGCCCTGTAGGAGACGCACAGAGATGCTGGAGCTGCATGAGGACAGAGCCGCAGGAGGTGCAGCCCGTTACGGAAAGAAGGATCGCCCCAGGAAGGAGCGGGAGGAGGGCAAGGACGGCCCCCCCGCCGGCAGCAGCTCCGCCCCCCGGAACACTCGCGCCAAGGCCACGCCCCCGACTGCCACACCCACTGCCACACCCACTCCCAGCCCTCAGCAGCACTTGACCTCCCTGGGATCTCCGTCAATGCATTCCAGCAACGCCAAAGTGAGGAGCTCCCCGTCCGCAAACGCTCAGAGGTGAGTCCGCGTCCGCTCGCATTACCGTTACTCTTACCGTTATTTCATCCATAGCCGCAAACGCTCAGAGGTGAGTTCCCGTACACTCAAATTACCGTTGCACTTAGTTATTTCATCCACAGCCACAAACGCTCAGAGGCGAGTCCCCATACACTGGCATTACCGTTACTCTTACCGTTATTCTACAGTTATTTTATCCACAGCCGCAAACGCTCAGAGGCGAGTCCCCGTACACTCGCATTACCGTTACTCTTACCGTTATTCTGCAGTTATTTTATCCACAGCCGCAAACGCTCAGAGGCGAGTCCCCATACACTCGCATTACCGTTACTCTTACCGTTATTCTACAGTTATTTTATCCACAGCCGCAAACGCTCAGAGGCGAGTCCCCGTACACTCGCATTGCCTTTACTCTTACCGTTATTCTACAGTTATTTTATCCACAGCTGCAAACGCTCAGAGGCGAGTCCCCGTACACTCGCATTGCCTTTACTCTTACCGTTATTCTACAGTTATTTTATCCACAGCCGCAAACGCTCAGAGGCGAGTCCCCGTACACTCGCATTGCCTTTACTCTTACCGTTATTCTACAGTTATTTTATCCACAGCCGCAAACGCTCAGAGGCGAGTCCCCGTACACTCGCATTGCCTTTACTCTTACCGTTATTCTACAGTTATTTTATCCATAGCTGAAAACACTCTGAGGCGAGTCTTGATACGCTTGCATTACCGTTACTCTTGCCGTTATTCTACAGTTACTTCATCCACAGCTTCATCCATAGCTTCGTACCTTGTGCACTTTTCGAGTCATGCTGTCGGCTGTCTAACTGGAGTTTTCGGGTCTAGTTTCCCGTGTTCTGTCCCAACCACCAGAATCCTAGCGGGAGGAAGTGGTGATTGGGGAAAAGGGCTGGCATCGGAGCTCATGGGCGGGGGGAAGCCATGGGAGGAGTTAACCCTGTGTAACACCTGTACCTAAAACAAAGCGTGAGAGAGGAAGCCCTGCGTTCGCGGCGTAGCTGGTTCACGCAACTCCAGCTGCCGCGGTGATGGTGGGGGGGATGCTAATTTGTGCCGACAGGGTCGTCTCCTTACTGCTTGTTAATGCTGCGGTCTTGTAGCAGCCTGTTAATTCGCCATCGGGAAAGTGCTGATTTCTGTATGTGTATGCATCAGACTCGTGCGCAAACACTCTCGTGTTGTAAAGGTGTAAGTCTCACCACAGTGGTGCCTCCAGCGAGAGCGTAAGGTAGGCTGTGCGTGGTTCATGTGGGAGTGCCCTGCTGTAACCCTGCTGTGACTCATGCGTCACAGTTATTTGTGTGCGCGCTCGCGTGTGTGTGTGCGCGTGCGCGCGCGCATGTGCACGTCTGTGTGTTTGTAAAGGGGGAAAAAAAACCTGCTGTTAACCCGGCTTGTCTGTGTTCGGCTTACACCAGCATTACACATTAACTGCAGCTCTGTTAACAGGGCAGAAACTACAGAACAAGACCTGCTGTTTACTGCTCAGTGTGACGGGCGTAAGTTGTCGTTCTCTTGCTGAACAGTAGAACACATGCAGGCGGGAGAGTGTTTGTCCGTCTCTGCTTGTGCATGACCCTTCAGCGCCCGTCTCTGCCTGTAATTGGGGTAACTGTGCGCAGTAACACTGTGCGCAGTAACACTGTGTGTTTACACTGGCGGCTGTCGTTTGCTGCAGGGTGTTGGCCAGAGGAGTTTGGGCCAGTGCACTCTGATCATCTGATTTCCAATGAGTCATGAGTGATGTCACAATCATGTCAGCTCAGTCACGCTGCCTATTGGTCAAATCCTCAGATGGTGGCAAATACTGTTGTGCTGTCCTCTAATTTTGCCCTCACGATCTCTCCCTCCCTTTCATATCCCTGGCTGTGTTTCATTTGCCATCTTCTCTGTGTCTCTCATCTAGGAGACGGTGAAATAATTACTGGTGAAACAGGAAGTAATCCTGTGTTACAAACCCCTGCCTCTAATTAGTGTGCTGGGAGTTCCTGCTGAGTGTGTGTGTGTTTGCTGGCGTGGCCTGGAGAGTGTGTGTGTGTGTGTGTGTGTGTGTGTGCTCATGGCTACAAATCCAGGCCCCCCCCTGTCTGTCTGTCCATCTGTGGGGCAGCAGTTCAGAATTTTAAATCTTGTGGTTTTAAAATTTGGGTTTATAATCATTCAGGCCTTTCCAGGAATTCGACCCTTTGTCGACCCAGCAGTTCCATGGTCTGGAATTCTGACCCCCCCCCCCCCCCCAAAGGATCCAAATGACTCGACTCCACTTGATGGAAAGTGGAAAAAAAAGTGTATTTAGGAGAAAATCTTGGGAAAACTGAGAACTTCAGGGACTTCAGGGAAGTGCCAGTACTACTACTACCTTTTAGCTGATTCTTTAATCCGAAGCTATTTGCAGTTGATCAGACCAAGCAGGGCCAATCCCCCGGCTGCAGTGTGGGGTTAGGGCCTTACTCAGGGGCCCAACAGCTGCAGTGTTCCTACTGTAGCTACACTGGAGCTTAAATCACTGGCCGGTGAGCTCCGCTCTGCTTACGTCTGCAAAAAGAGGGAATGTTTGTTATTTCTCTATGGTTCTCATGCGCTTCTCTCCTCCTCTCCCCGACAGCAGTCCGAAATCCAAACAGGAGGCGATGGTCCGCTCGCCTCCTGTGATGTCTCCATCCAGCGCCGCCCAGATGGACTCCAAACTGCCCAATCAGGGGAAGCAGGGCGCCACTGGTGGCCAATCGCAGCCCTCCCCCTGCGACCCCAAGACTCTGAGCGGGAGCCACGCCACCAAAGGCCTCCCAGGCTCGGCGGGCGGACTGGGACTTAAAAACGGACAGAGCTTGAGTTCGGGCGGAGCGGCCAAAGGGAAGGTGAAACGGGAGAGGAGTACGTCTGCGGAGTCTTTCGAGCAGCGGGACGCGGGCACGCCCGGCAACGAGGCGGAGCAGAAAGGTAAGGGCGAAACCGTCGATAACGCCCAAAAGTGCGAAAACGGTTGACCTGTCCTTGCGCTGCTGACTGTCCCTCTCAATATCGCTGTGATGTCATTTAGGACTCAGGTGTCCGCTGGGGCGCTACACTGGGGCGGCGCTCTGAGCGAGACGAGATCAAAACCTGCGTCCCCGTTTCGAAAAGAGTTGGGATACTGTGCAAAATGCTAATAAAAACAAAACGCAATGATTTGCAAGTAATCTCAACTTATTGTTTAATTGAATATAGCATGAAGACAACATACCGGATGTTGAAACCGAGAAATAATTTATTTTTTAAAGAATTTTATGCCTGCAACACTTAAAAAAAAAGTTGGGAAAGGGGAATACTTACCCCTTTGTTGCATGACCTCCTCTTTTAACAACGCTCTGTAAGCGTTTGGGAGCTGAGGAGACCAACTGCTTTAACTTTGAAATCAGAACGTTTGCCCATTCTTGCTTGATGGAGGTTTTCAGCCGGTCCGCTCTTGGTTGACTCTGTCATTTTTTTTTTTTTTCTTAATGTGCCAGATATTTTCTGTGGCTGACAGGTGTGGACTGCAGGCAGGGCAGTTTAACACCTGGTGTCATGTTGTAATGCGCGCCGTGTGTGGCGTTGAGCATTGTCCTTCCCTGAAAAACCCCTGGTGCATGTTTCTCCAAAACCTGTGTGCATCATTCAACATAAATCATGTCTTCACAGACGTGCAAGTTACAAGAGTTATGTGGACTAGTGTACCGCACCATACAATCATAGATGCTGTCTTTTGAACTGTGCTTTTTTATATGTGCTCATTTTGACTTTGATGCCTGCAAGCAACACATTTTAAAAAAAGTTGGGACAGGGGCGTACCCTTGTTCGTGGTGTATTTTCTTTTTTTCTTTTTTTTACCGCCCATATTCTGCCAAGACAGGTCCCTTCTGAGGCTCAGACCAACCCTTAACCATGTCACTCTTCTCACCAACCCAGTGAAGGCAACGAACACTGTCCAATCAGAAGCAAAGTCGAGCAAGCCTTGGTGGAATGCTGGTGGGGAAGAATGATCAGGCTCTGGTTCCCTGGGTTGTCTTTCTCGACTGAACCCCCTCCTGGTTTATTGTGGTACTGCAGGCATTGAGGGCAGAGCATTAGTGTGCAGACTGCACTGTTTGCTAACAGTGCTAATATGGGTGATTTTTCAGATGTGCTCTAAATACTGATATGCACCTCTGTTCTGACTGGGTTTATGGCGTGCGTGCGTGCGTTCGTTCGTTCGTTCGTTCGTTCGTTCGTTCGTTCGTTCGTTCGTTCGTTCGTTCGTTCGTTCGTTCGTTCGTTCGTTCGTTCGTTCGTTCGTTCGTTCGTTCGTTCGTTCGTTCGTTCGTTCGTTCGTTCGTTCGTTCGTTCGTTCGTTCGTTCGTTCGTTCGTTCGTTCGTTCGTTCGTTCGTTCGTTCGTTTGTTCGGTGCGCATTTTTCCCCCCCCCCCCCCCCTCCTACTTCATGCAGCGGTATCCAACGTGAGGCAGGTGCTCTGCCCTGACCAGAGTGTTTAAATGCATGTGTGTGTGAGCTTGCATTTGTCTGTATGTGTGTGTGTGAGAGAGAGAGATTGTTTATATGTGAGTATATGCAGTCTAACTGAATATCCATGCTGTAAGGTAGGCTGAATATAATTTGGTACTGTGGTGCAGGGTGACTGTAACTCTGTGCTGTGGGGCAGGCTGTCTGTAGTTCTGTGCTGTGTCGCAGGCTGTCTGTAATCCTGTGCTACGGTGCAGGCTGTCTTGTTCTGTGCTGTAGGGCAGGCTGTCTGTAGTTCCGTACTGTGATGCAGGCTGTCTGTAGTTCTGTGCTATGGGGCACGCTGTCTGTAGTTTGGTGCTGTGGGCAGCGTGTCTGTAGTTTTGAGCTGTGTTGTAGGATTTCTGTAGTTCTGTGCTGTGGGGCAGGCTGTGTGTAGTTCTGTACTGTGGTGCAGGCTGGCTGGTTAGTGCTGTGGGGAAGGCTGTCTGTAGTTCTGTACTGTGGTGCAGGCTGGCTGTAGTTCTGTGCTGTGTTGCAGGCTGTCTGTAGTCCTATGCTGCGGTGCAGGCTGTCGAGTTCTCTGCTGTGGGGCAGGCTGTCTGTAGTTCTGTACTGTGGGATAGGCTGTCTGTATTTCTGTGCTGTGTCGAAGGCCGTCTGTAGTTCTGTGCTGTGTTGCAGGCTGCCTTTAGTTCTGTGCTGTGTCGCACGCTGTCTGTAGTGCGGTGCAGGCTGTCTAGTTCTGTACTGTGGTGCAGGCTGTCTAGTTCTGTGCTGTGGGGCAGGCTGTCTGTAGTTTGGTGCTGTGGGCAGGGTGTCTTTAGTTCTGTGGTGCAGGCTGTCTGTAGTTCTGTGCTATGGGGCAGGCTGTCTGTAGTGCTCTCCTGTGGTGCAGGCTGTCTGTAGTTCTGTGCTATGGGGCAGGCTGTCTGTAGTTTTGTGCTGCGGGCAGGGTGTCTGTAGTTCTGTGCTGTGTCGCAGGCTGTCTGTAGTCCTGTGCTGCGGTGCAGTCTGTCTAGTTCTGTGCTGTGGGCAGGGCCTGACGCTTAGCATTTTCCCAAGTAGCACATGTGGGAAAATGGGAAAATCTAGTAGCACACAAATAATTTTAGGGGCATGATGAAAAGATACCAAATAATGCGGTTTTCTTAAAGGGATATGAGGTCAATGAGGCATTTATAAGCAAAACAATTCAATTCGTAGCTTTTTAAGTTTTGGTTATATTTTCCAAAGAGTGCAGAGAGATAATATTGTCAGTTATATTGGTGCAATCCATGTAGCTGCATCCAAATGCAAATCCAAAACAGCAAATAAAATTCTCCAAAAAGTGCAGGGAATAATACTGTAACAAGTACTGACAACAGACTTGGGCTTATTTGTACTGTGTTATAAAAACATTCATACAACAGGCAGTGTTCACAGAAGGTGCTTGAATTTTGAGGGAAGGGGGTCAATGTCCTTGAATTTCAAATGAAATTAACCAATTTACAACCCAATTAGTTCTAAATGCGAAATCAAAGTCTGTTCCGTCTCTTTAAACACAAAGGATATCGTCCCGGCAGCTTTTGTAATCTATGAAAGCGTCACTGCACGCGATGTGCCTATGCGATTTACTGTGTTTCACTGCACTTTCTCGCGTTGCCTATGACACACACGGACTTTTCAGCTGCTTGCTTCTGCGCTTTGCAGTACGTAAAATACATTAATTCGTTTTCGTAAAGGAGCCACGGGAATCTTTTCTGCCAGTCAGCATTAAACCTGTACTTTTTACGGAATGGTAGCTTTCATCGCCAGCTCCTTCGGTTTCTTCAGTCACTTCTTCCCCGTCCTCTTCTTCCACCATTTCGGCCTCGGTGCCTGGGCCCACGGCTTCTGGCCATGTCGTCCTTTTAAAATAATCGCGAATGCGCTTCTTAGTTCACAGGTTTTGTTTTCGTTCGTTTGGCTTGTCTCGTTACCATACATACTCCCAACCGCCTTCCGCAGCACGTCGGCAAGCACGCTCACGGCTCACTACGTGCAAATCACGTGATTTTTTTTTTCAGCTGAGGCTGCATTCAAGTGCAGCCTGTGGGGCAGGCTGTGTGGTGTTCTGTACTGTGGTGCAGGCTGTCTGTTGTTCCATGCTATGTCACAGGCTGTCTGCAATTCTGTACTGTGGTACAGGCTGTCTGTAGTTCTGTACTGTGATATGTGCTGTCTATTTCTGTGCTGTGGGGCAGGCTGTCTGTAGTTCTCTGCTGTGGGGCAGGCTGTGTGTAGTCTTGTGCTGTGGGGCAGGCTATGTGTAGTTTTGCGCTGTGGGGCAGGCTGTGTGTGTTTCTATACTGTGGTGCAGGATGTCTGTAGTTCTTTACTGTGTCGCAGGCTGTCTGTAGTTCTGTGCTGTGGGGCAGGCTGTCTGAGTGCAGAGGAAGCTGGTTTGTGGTGTAGGCTGGGAGGCCGGCTGATCTGCCGCTCTTTTAATTATCAGGAGGATGCTTAATTAGTGGGTGGTGCGTGGTTAACCAGACAGCCCTTAGGGACGGAGTGGGGGTTTGTGTTCCTGTCATTTGGGCTGTAATGATGAGCAGCGAATGGGTACTGCTTATGAGTGCTGGTATATCATAGGACTACGAGGATAATGGTGACCATCTTTACAGCACATCTTCTGTTGCTCACTAGGCTACAAACAGTTGGCTATTCTGCTTTGTCTATTAATAATATAATATTTCTTGAATTGATTCAAGAGTGTACAGTGAGATCCGCGATCCAATGCAAAGACGGCGGGCTTTGAGTAATAACAAGAAATAAAGACATGGTTTCCTAATGGCTGTGTGGAATTTAGATTTTGATTACTGCTCATGCTGACCCGTCATTCAGGTTGAAGTATCTGTTGATGCAGGTCTGTTTGGGCCCGGCTGTGGGCTGCGTTCTGGGCTGTAGCTCATTATTCTGACCCCCCCCCCCCTCCGCGGTCTCTCCCCCTTCAGAACCGGGCAGCCGGGCCAAGCGAATGTGCGTCGCAGAGCGGCGGCAGCCTTACAGCGGGAAGGACTGGTGCTCCGGGGGCGAGAGTGAGGACGAGGATCCGCGCTTCTACAGTGAGTGTTTGTGCCGGGGCCTTTCGCTCGGCCTCGCAGCTCCGCTGCTTACGGCTTCATCCGAACACTTCCTTCAAACAGAGAAGTTTACGCAGCTTACCTTAGCCAACGTGATCAAACTTTTGTTCCACTTGGCCCTGACTTCAGGCAGCGCTAGCTAACTGTATTAAATGGTCCAGCACGAGAAACGAAATTGGTTGCTGACAGGATGTGGCTGTTGTCGTTCACTGCGCCTGTTGACTGCGGAGTGCCCGTCGAGAATTCGTCATATGTTGGGGCCTGACAAAATTGAACTCAAATATTGTGGTAGCCAAAATAAAAAAGCACCTCTATACTCTCTTCCATTACTATAGAACAATAAAAGGGAGGAAGGTTAGAACTTTCTGGAAGGCACATTTGAAGTTGTTTAGTTGTAGAAGTTTGCCAGAAATGAGGAATGAATCACAAGTGTTTGGTCCCTTCATGGCCACCGTAGCTGCATAAAAGTGTGAATTAATGTTTACCCGTCTCATGAATGGGTGTTTTGTGTCAGGAAGTTGCATTATCGTTGGTGACTGTGCACTGTACTCCAGTACTGCGCCGTTAATTGTGCCGCTGGCCTCTCTGTCAGACTGTAACTCCAGCGATGTGAAGGCGCCGGAGGCCAGCTCTCTCCCCACGCCCAGCACAGGCCTCAGCCGATCCTCCACGCCTTCCCACAATGCCTCAGGGGCACTGAACGCCGCCTCTGAGCCCGCCAGCAGCCAGAAACCTCCCTCTAAAGTTGTTTACATCTTCAGCACTGAGATGGCAAACAAGTAAGACAGATCGATGGAGTCTTGTCTGAAAAACCTCTTTCTGTCTGTCTCCGTGTGTGGATTTCTCGCTCTCGCTCTCTCTCTCTCTCTCTCTCTCACTGACATGCTCTCTCTTATTTGTTCACTCTCACTCACGCACTCATTCACACTCACGCTCATTTGTTCACTCACTCTTTCTCTCATTCATTCACACTTCCTCATTCACATTCTCATTTGTTCACTCTCTCACTCGTACACTGTCATGTTATACCTCGTTATCGGTCAGGTGACAGCCGTTACTGAACTCAGAGCACAGTCCCTCAGGAGTATAAATGCAGAACTGTGCTCAGGTCAGGGGACTTCACATGCATTGAGGTTTGCAGGAAAACAGATAACCGGTAATGAATAACCAAACCTGCTCGATCCGGCCCATTGAATCTCTCTGGTCCTGCCGGCAGCCTCTGGACTGGTGTCTCTCTGAATAAACCCTCTTGTGGTCTAGAATGCTAACCCCAGTCCTTACCCTGAATTCAGCGCCCAAACTGTGTTGCAGTGGTTAGAAATGCATCCAGGGCTTTTGGATATGTCTGGGGCTGAGAAGATCATATTTCAGGTCCCAGTGCAGCTGTAATTTCAAAAGTGCACCTGTTTGGCCCTTGAGCAAGGCCCTTAACCCCACATTGCCCCGGGGGTTATTGGCCCCCGCTCTGAATCACTGTGCAGTGTACATAGATAGCATTGCATTCAGGGGGTGCAATTTCTGGAAACAGCGCTGTGCACAGTGCCACCTGTATGAGTATCAATGAAAACAGCAACTCAGCTAATCTGGAGCTTTCATTTGGAGCAATTTACAGTGAATTAGACAAAAGAGGGGCCAATCCCTCTTGGACGTATGTGCAGTGAAGGGCCTTGCTCAAAGGCCCGACCACCAACCAAACAGGCCCCGGCCCTGTGCCTGACCACCTGAGGGCACAGGCCTGAGGCTGGAGGACGTCAGTCCTAATTAGCGCTGCACTGACCGGCCTGCTGCAGGGTCTGCATGAGGGTCACCTGTTCCTGTCCTGTTCGAGCCCGTGAGACTCCTGATGTTTTCTCCTCTCGAATCTTACCACACATCTTACTGTCAGTGTAAAGGGGTACTGTTTTACGCTGTTCCATTTCGCCTCTAACCTCTGTTCTGCTCGATTCCCAGGGCTGCAGACGCTGTGATCACAGGGCACTCGGAGAACATCATCGCCTACCACATGAAGAACATCTCCCACAGCAAGGGGGACAAAGCCAGCCTCACCGTGGTGAGCGCAGATGGGATGTGCGTGCGTGCGTGTGTGCTTAAATACGCGCTCAAATACGCACTCAAATATACTCACAAGCCCTCAAGTACACACACAAGTACATTATAAATTGTGTGTACATTTATACACAAATGTATATACACACTCACAAGCACTCAAATATACTCACATGCATGCTCAAACATATATACACGCATGGACGGCCAACAGGATAGAAAATTCCTGTCTTTCAATGGCATATTTTTTGTGCTGTAATTATGCCATTTTATGCCATAATGATACCACGGGGCTTAACACTCATGGTGGCGTAAAAAAAATGCAGGGATTAAGCCCCGCCCATCCCTTCTTTTAGGTCCCACCTCTTGCATCAGGTCCTGCCTGTACAATGGAGCTGTGACTTCACCTGGAATATGCTAATTGAATGCAAATGATTCTGCAGTAAAATATATAGCCCATGATCACGAGGAACAGTTTGTATTTTCTGTATACTATTATACTAGTATGCTATTTCATTACACCTTAAGATAAAATGTTTCCTCGAGACTCTGCTGTACTCGCGGTTAGCTTATCATACATATCGAGTCACAATCGCAGATTCATCTTTATTTTAGTAGCTATTGGCTCACAATATACTGTAGGCGAATACTTAAAGCATCGTGAGTGTGCTGTCGGCGATCACTGATGTAATTTCACTTCTACCGGTGGATTCTTATGGCAAACATTTCGGCTATTAAACAACCTCAGCCGTTATGTTGGTGATGGGCTGCTATGTTTGTGATCAGCCGATATCGCCAGCGGACAGGCTTTTTTAAACACGGCCGATTTCCAATGAGGAACTGAATGCAGCTTCTCGCTGTTTATCAAAACGAATAGTTTTATGGTACCACATACAGTATGTTTGAATCTTTCGAAGTTCCTCTGGGGTGGGGGGGGGTTAATAAATATCTATTCATTCGTCAATGTACCATATTTGCCATCATTAGTGTGTATCCTACCGTCACTGTAACGTACGAAGGCCTCTCTGCGCTCCGCATTGCCGACACGCCGCATCACTGAGCGAAAGTGAGCGATTTGTGTCTGTTTATCTTTATTAAGTATTTGCTCTGACGCGGCGCTTTAAGCCTCCGTGCCGTTAGTGTAAAGACCAGAGCCTCCCCAGCACAGCTTCTCTTAATGGGGCAGGAAATTAATGAGGGCAATTAATGCTCGGCGCAGTGGAGGGCGTCAGGTGACAGGAAGTGGCCTCCAAACCGTAGCCCATTGTCCGCTCAGCTGAATGCATGACGTTCAGAGGACGTTTTTGTCTTGTTGCTGGAAACGGCTGCTTCTAAAAGTGTTTTCCTTCTCTCTCCTCTTTCCCTCCCTCCCTGTTACATCACATTCTCTCCTTCCCCGCCTCTCCTCTCCTCCTCACTCCTTCTCTCCCCAATCCTGTTTCTGTCCTTCCTTCCCTCTGTTCTTCCTCTCTACATCTGTCTATCCTGCTTCTCCTCTCATCTCCTGTTCCCGCCCCTCTCTGTCCAGAATAATCAGGTCGGGGGGATCCGGGGCGACTCCAAATCTGCGCCCCCGCAGCAGGCCCACTCAGGCGAGCAGAACCACCAGGGCTCCAAGGGCCACGCCGCCCCGGGGCCCAAGGCGGCGGGCGGCCTCCAGGACGGGGCCTCAACGACGGGCGGAGACTCCAAGAGCAGCAGCCCCCGGAACAGCAGCACGCCTCACGAGAGTGGCCCCCCGTCGGGGACCGCGGGGCCCCTGCAGCCGTCCCTGGAGCCCCTCCCCAAGGGTGCCGAAGCCAAGATGGCGGCCCAGCAACACCAGCACCACCAGCAGCTGGCCAGCGAGCTGATGTCCAGCATGGGGGACAACCCAGAGGGCCTGTCGCAGGAGCAGCTGGAGCACCGCGAGCGCTCGCTACAGACGCTGCGCGACATCCAGCGCATGCTCTTCCCCGACGACAAGGACACGCCCCCTCCCCCGCCACCCAACCCCTCCGCAGCGTCCGCTGCCACCATGGATGGCCCCAAGAAGCCCGATCAGGGGCCCCTGCAGGCCATGATGGCGCAGTCTCAGAGCTTGGGGAAGCCTGGCCCCGGGCCCCGGCCTGACGGACCCCCGTTTGGAGGCCCCCCTGGCCACAGGGACATGCCCTTCTCCCCTGACGAGCTGGGGCCCCCACCGGGGCCCGGGGGGGAGCCGGGGGACCACATGACCCCGGAGCAGATGGCATGGCTGAAGCTGCAGCAGGAGTTTTATGAGGAGAAGAAGAGGAAACAGGGGCAGATGCAGCACCACCGGCCCCTGCCCGATATGATGCTGCACCAGCACGGGCCCCGGGGCCTCATGCGAGGGCCCCCGCCTCCTTACCAAATGAACCCCGGTGAGGTGTGGGGCCCCGGGGGGCCGGAGCCTTTCCCTGAGCAGATGGGCATGGGGCCGCGAGGCATGCACCACTTGCAGAGGATGCCGGGGTTCCCCATGATGAACCCGGACATGGACCCCGGCCCAAACCCCATGTCCCGGCCCGGCATGCCCTGGCCCGACGACATGTCCAAAATGGGGGACGGGAGGGGCTTTCACCCGGGGCAAGGGGTGTTTGGGGGGCCCGACAGCCGGGGGGAGAGGTTCCCCAACCCTCAGGTGGTGCAGGAGGCCATGTTCCCGCCAGCGATAGGCGAGAAGCAGGCGATGGGCGTGGTGTTGGAGATGAACAGGATGATGGGAAACCAAAGAGGCGGGATGGACCCGCGGATGGGCGGCGGGGACGGGCCCCCGATGAGCCCGGCCTCCCGTATGGAGTTTGTGAAGGGGATGGGGCGGGACCTGGGCGAGTTTGGCATGAAGGACATGCAGCTGGGCATGGGGCCCGGCCCCTCCATGATGCCCGGGAAGATGAGGGAGCCAAATTTGACCCTGAGCCCCGAGGATATGATGAAGATGCGGCAGGCGGGAGGGGGAGGACCAGGACCGGGCCCCCCACCCGAAAGCATGGGGGCCCAGCCCAAGATGTTGTCGGGCCCCCCGTTCCCCGATCAGCCGCCGCAGGGGGACTTCAACATGGGGCCTAACAGGCAGTTTCCGGGGATGCCTCATGGCCCTCAGGGGCCCGGGGGCATGAGGGGCCCCCGGGGGGAACAGCCGTTCGGCCCCGATCAGAGAACTAACATGGGTGGCAATGGGCGATTAAGCCACCTGCCCCCCCTACCTCCCAACCAGCCACCCCCACCAAACTCCGCCGGCGGTATGGGCACGGGGCCTCAGGGGGGCCCCAGGGGCCTGGGCCGCAAGCCCTCGGACTTGAATGTGCCGGCCAACTCGCCCAACGTTAACCCGCTGAAATCGCCCACGCTGCGGCAGGTGCAGTCGCCCATGATGGGCTCCCCGTCCGGGAACCTGAAGTCCCCCCAGACTCCGTCCCAGCTCGCTGGTATCTTGACCGGCCCCGCGGGCGCTGCCGCCGCTGCCGCCTCCATCAAGTCCCCGCCCATGATGGGCTCCGCCGGTGCCTCCCCAGTGCACCTCAAATCCCCCTCCCTCCCGGCCCCCTCCCCCGGCTGGACGTCCTCCCCAAAACCCCCCATGCAGAGTCCCGGGATCCCCCAAAACAGCAAGCCCCCACTCAGCATGACCTCGCCCAGCATGATGGCCAATGTCGAGCAAGGTATGAGCCTGATCAAATTACCCAACTCTGCCAAAGCCCGGTCAAATTGCCCAATCCCTCCAGAGCCTGGTAATATTACCCAACCACATCAGAGCCCAGTCATATTACCCAACCACATCAGAGCCCAGTCATATTACCCAACCACACCAGAGCCTGGTCATATTACCCAACCACACCAGAGCCTGGTCATATTACCCAACCACACCAGAGCGCGGTCATATTACCCAACCACACCAGAGCGCAGTCATATTACCCAATCTCTCCATAGCCTGGTCATATTACCCAACCACACCAGAGCCTGGTCATATTACCCAACCACACCAGAGCCTGGTCATATTACCCAACCACATCAGAGCCCAGTCATATTACCCAACCACACCAGAGCCTGGTCATATTACCCAATCCCTCCATAGCCTGGTCATATTACCCAACCACACCAGAGCCTGGTCATATTACCCAACCACACCAGAGCCCGGTCATATTACCCAACCACATCAGAGCCCAGTCATATTACCCAACCACACCCGACCGCGGTCATATTACCCAATCCCTCCATAGCCTGGTCATATTACCCAACCACATCAGAGCCCAGTCATATTACCCAACCACACCAGAGCCTGGTCATATTACCCAACCACACCAAAGCGCGGTCATATTACCCAACCATACGAGCGCCCGGTCAAATTACTAAACCACAATGGATTTGAGTTCTGCTTTGCCCTCGACTGGTCTTCAGCCAACAAAGTGGAGGCATTTTATGTTGTTTAACAGTATTGAACGGGTTCCAATAGGTTCACCAGGTTCCCCAGGCAAGCACTGTTAGGCTTAAAGAAGTATGCAGGATTTGATTGAAGTGATTGATTTGGGTCTGCCACACTGTGCAGTACAGGATGCTGTTATTGTCCAAATTGTGCCAGGGAAGAGGGCTGATTTACGTTTGTTGACTTTGTTGTTGGGATCTGTGGAATAACCTCACTCACTTATTATTGGCTAATGACCTCGTGCAAATCGTGATTTACATACAGTCTCCTCACCAACATTGGTTAAGTGATAAATTTGAGGCTTTGAGTATTTCACAGATACTAAAAGCTCTCTGTGTGCGACTTGGCAGCTTCCCTGCGGTGGCAGTTTAGCTGATGGGTTGGAGTGATGTCATGAGCAGTTTAGCCTCGGATTTGCTCCCTGTCATGCCGCACCCACTGAGTTAGTGAGCGGCTCGGTCTGTATCCTGCTCCCTTATTTTTGACTTCATTAGTCTCCGTCTCCTTTACCGTGGGAGTATAGTCACGTTCTTGGCTTGTGGAACATAAATCCGCGGTAAGGAAACAGCACCACCCTCTGGTTGTTCAGTTTTCTGTACAGCGATTTGTTCAAATCGGTGATTTAAAACGCTGATCGTGGAGGGTCGCTGTCTGCTGGGGTTTGATGCATCTGGAGTCTACAGACCTGGTTTCCAGCCCCGACAATTTTAGACAGGAAGCCACATAAACGTCCTGAGGCCGAGGCCGAGGCCGAGACTGAGAGACACGAGATGCAAATATTTACTAGTCTTGCTACTGCTGTTATGTTTATTTGGATGTTTGTATTATAACTCCAGTTGTCATGGGGCATATGCCAGTATGTGTAGATTATCGTCAATAGGCTACAGGTACCATTGGGTCCGTGACGTGTTGGTGAGAAATGTCTTCATTATAGACTTTTACTAAACCTTAATATACACATTTATCATGTGCACCAATGAGACTAGGGTTTTGCTTTTAGAGAACATATTTAGAATAATTAAGGTTATAGTCTCTCTTCATTGAAGGGTCTGACTGACACAAAATACTGGTGTGCGAGTGCGGCGGTTAGCTGGTTCCATAAGTGCTTCTGATTTTCAACTGAGCTTCTCAGGTGTGTTTTGAAGCACTTGTGCCTGATAGTGGTGTCGTGTGTGGACCTGACTCAATTAGGCTGGTGTAGTGTTCAGATCCATAACTGGTTGGTGGTGTAGTGTTCAGATCCATAACTGGTTGGTGGTGTAGTGTTCATATCCATAACAGGTTGGTGGTGTAGTGTTCAGATCCATAACTGGTTGGTGGTGTAGTGTTCAGATCCATAACTGGTTGGTGGTGTAGTGTTCATATCCATAACTGGTTGGTGGTGTAGTGTTCAGATCCATAACTGGTTGGTGGTGTAGTGTTATGATCCATAACTGGTTGGTGGTGTAGTGTTCAGATCCATAACTGGTTGGTGGTGTAGTGTTCATATCCATAACTGGTTGGTGGTGTAGTGTTCAGATCCATAACTGGTTGGTGGTGTAGTGTTCAGATCCATAACTGGTTGGTGGTGTAGTGTTATGATCCATAACTGGTTGGTGGTGTAGTGTTCAGATCCATAACTGGTTGGTGGTGTAGTGTTCAGATCCATAACTGGTTGGTGGTGTAGTGTTCAGATCCATAACTGGTTGGTGGTGTAGTGTTCAGATCCATAACTGGTTGGTGGTGTAGTGTTCAGATCCATAACTGGTTGGTGGTGTAGTGTTCAGATCCATAACTGGTTGGTGGTGTAGTGTTATGATCCATAACTGGTTGGTGGTGTAGTGTTCAGATCCATAACTGGTTGGTGGTGTAGTGTTCAGATCCATAACTGGTTGGTGGTGTAGTGTTCAGATCCATAACTGGTTGGTGGTGTAGTGTTCAGATCCATAACTGGTTGGTGGTGTAGTGTTCAGATCCATAACTGGTTGGTGGTGTAGTGTTCAGATCCATAACTGGTTGGTGGTGTAGTGTTCGGATCCTTGCCTGGCAGGAGTAGAGTTGTCGGTTTGAGTTTCAGACTTGTGTTGATTCTGTCATGTATGTGGTGAGATAAGAGTTGGGAAATTACTCTGCCGTTTTCCTCTGAATCATGACCCCTAACCCCAAAATTCACCAGTGTGAGCTTCACCTGTTCTCCTGTTCTGTCTGGATGTCTGTTCCAAGGACGTCCTCGTCAGTACGAGTTTATTCTTCATTGATTTTCTTGGTGAAATGGTGAGTGAGACGCGTCTCATTCTCTTCTCCGACCCCAGGTGGAAACGGCCCCCCCTCGGCACCGCCCTCCAGTAACCCCTCCGGTTCCATCAGCCTGCCGTCCGGCATCTCTGCAGGCAGCCCCTACAACCTCCCGCCCGAACCCACGCTATCCCAGAACCCCCTCTCCATCATGATGTCTCGCATGTCGAAATTCGCCATGCCCAGCTCCACGCCCCTCTACCATGACGCCATCAAGACCGTCGCCAGCTCCGATGACGACTCGCCGCCCGCTCGCTCTCCGAACCTGCCCATGAGCAACAACATGCCAGGTGGGTGTTTCTTTAAAATACAGCGCATGTCTGATATTTAACTGAAGGTTTTTTCTAAAGCGACGTGCGGTTGCGTGTACAAAGCCAACGCCCCTCCAGAGCGATGTGGGGTCATCGGTCCATAGTTCATCGTGGCTATCCTGGGTCTTGAACCAACAAACGTTATAGGTCCCTATTAAGCGTCGTTGGTCTTTTAGGCTGTGCATGGAAGATGAAGCTCGTTTCTCAAAGCGCAGGCTGCATTTTTAGGTTGTAAGGCATCCAAGCTGTTCCTTTGTGATGGCGCTTTCGAATACAGCCGAGAAATGCAGTCTCCATCTCGCCTCATAGCAGATGAAATTGTCGACATGGACATGGAGGGTAAAGGAGCTGATGGTTCAGTATTTGAAAGCAGCTTCACGCTGGGACTGCCTACAGTCATGTGACGCAGGGCTCCCCAAATCTGGGCCTCCATTCCAAATCCAGCCCGGCTTTCCTTTCCTTTCCCTCCGGGCAAAGATTGAGCAATTACCTCTGATTGGCTAGACTTTCTTCACACCTGACTCCCAGGTAAAGGGGAGGGTGGAAAAACAGCAGCCCTTGGCCCATAAGGACCGTGATTTGGGAAACGGTTGACGTGAAGCGTAAAAATGCAGCTGATGGTTTGAGAAATGACCGATGTACAACAGGCCCGTATAGTAGGGTCAGCTGATGTAGGTGTGAGTCAGTCAGACCTTGTGGGTGACGGTAAAAGGGTTTGATGTTGATGTTTGTGTCTCTGCTCTGCACCCTGCAGGAATGGGAGTGAATCACCACCCTCGCATGATGGGGCCCAACCCCGCGGGCCATGCCCTGAGCCCCATGAGCCTGGGCATTGGCTCCCAGCCTCTGTCCCATGGCATGCCCAACCAAATGCCCTCGCCCAACCCCATGGGGCCAGGCATGCCCCCCCACCCGGGGCCCATGGGGCCGGGCATGATGCCCCATGGCATGATGTTGCCCCAGGACCCTGGCATGCCCGGCTCACAGATGATGCCCCAGGGGCGCATGGGGTTCCCCCAGCGACAGCAGGGCTTTCCCCCGGGCCAGTCGCCCCCGCAGCAAGTCCCCTTTCCCCATAATGGCCCCGGGCCCCAGGGGGGCTTCCCTCACGGGATGGGGTACCCGGGGGAGGGCGGTCCCATGGGCCGGCTGGGCGCTATGTCCCACGGTGGAGGCGGCGAACCAGGAATGTGCAAACCTGGTGGCCCCGAGTCCTTCGGAAACATGCCCGGAGTTTTCAACGACGCCGACCTGCACGAGGTGATTCGGCCCGGAGCGTCGGGCATCCCGGAGTTCGACCTGTCCCGCATCATCCCGTCCGAAAAGCCCAGCCAGACCCTGTCCTACTTCCCCAGGGGCGATGCAGGCGGGGGGAAGCCGCCGGGGTTCCCCCAGATGCAAGGCATGATGGGAGACGGGAGCCCCAGGATGGGCCTGCCCATGGGGGGCCCGCAGGACATGCCCATGGGTAACCCGGGGCAACACGGCATGCGCCCACCTGGCTTCATGCCCCAAGGCATGATGGGACCTCAGCACCGGATGCTGTCACCAGGGCAACCGGGAATGATGGGGGGGCCTGGAATGATGCAGGGCAAGGAGAGGGGCCCTCTGTATAACCACCCGGGGCCCGTGGGGTCTCCCAACATGATGATGTCACTGCACGGGATGGGTGGCCCCCAACAGACTATGATGGTGCCGGCGCAGATGAGGCCGCGAGGCATGGCGCCCGATGTGGGCATGGGCTTTAACCCGGGCCCTGCCAACCCCGGGAACCTCATGTTCTGAGTTGCTGAGGATTCGCCCAGCGGGAGAAAAATATAAAAAACTCAATCAACCAAGATGGCGCGCAAGACTCGGCCAGAGGCAGTACAAACCGAAGACTTAACCATACGGAGCCTGGGTATAGGGTGTTAGGGTGCTGCAGATGTGCTGTCGATCTCGTAATCCTGCTCCTGACTCCAGGAGAGGAAACCCCACGTTCCCGTCCAGTTCCCTCGGGGTAAAACCGTGGCCCAAGTGTGGATGTTCTCCACAGGCCTTCTCCAGGGGCATGTGTACTGAAGCAGAACATGTCCTTCTGGGATCTTTCCTTTTTTAGGGGGGTTTGGGGGGTGGGATTGGAGGTCAGAGGGTCAGAGAAGGGTCATTTTGTTTCAGAAACTTCTGAATGTATGGAAATGCATTGCAAGCTCCAAACTGCTCCTGGAACTGGTGTTTTTTTTTGTGTTTTTTTGGCCCCCCCCCAAAATCCGTCATGTCTGGACTTGAGAGAAGCCAAGTTGGCCAAAAAAAACTGAACAAAATCGAATGGGAAATTGAGGTCTGAAATTTTTTTTTTTTTTGGTTTGGTTTTTTTATTTTATTATTTTTTTTTTCAAGAAAATGTAGAAATAAAAAAAAACATAAACGTCATCCATCAAGGAAAGGGTAAAATACGTGAAGCGCAAAAAAAAAAAAAAATGCAGTGACCTCGAAATGGGAGACTCCATTTTGTCACCAGGTTGCACCATTCTTGCTGTCTGTCATCGTCTCATCTCAGCTGTTCCCTCCGGAGATGAAATTGCTCTTTGTATTTGTGTACTGTACTTGTATTGTAAAAGGGATTTTAGCAGTGACTTCTTCTTGGGTTTTTCCCGGCTGTTCAGCATTAGGGAGTGTGGCATAGGGCACCTGACCCACCACACGAGACTGTTTACCGCAGGTGGGCCAGGGCGGTTCTTTTTTACTTGTTACTCCAGTGTATAACAAACCAAACTATGACCTCATTACAGATATAGTATTATAAAAAGCACAAACATGGATTAACTATAAATAAAATGGTGTCTCTTCTCATTTTTTTATTGTAGAGAAAAACACTCTGGATAAAGTAGCGTCGGTCATTATCCATATGCAGTGTGTTCTCTGGGTCCTCTGTCACAGGTTCTAAGGGATCGGAGGAAGACCTCTGCTCTCGAACCGCCGGTTCTTGCTCGTTCCAGGTTCCGACTTTTACCATCATTCCTAGTTATGCCAATCTGCAAATATGACTTTATTATTTTCATATTTTTTCTGTATTGTCATTCAAAATGATTCCTGGTGCGCAAGGTGGTGAGAGTAACACTGGAGGTCAGTACCAGAATTTGGTTTTAAAAATGTGAAAAAGAAATGAAATGATGGAAATAAAAAACCAAGAGGAACTCGAGTAAAGCTTAGAAAAAGGGTTTCTATAGTTACGTCCCCTCTCCCTCCGGTGTAAAGTCGGCCTCATGTGTAACTCCGTTCGCTTTGGTACAGAACCACCTTCCAGCGCTGTGCTGTTGAAGGTAAATAAAATATATTGTTTGGTAAAAAAAAAAGCTGTGTGTGTCTTAGAGGTTTTGTACCCAGTAAATACAGGGCAGATGTACATGAAAAAGACGACTAGCAAGATGCTAATGCTCTTGTAACTAGAAAAGCTGAGAGCGCAGACCTCCGCCAGGTTGCAGCAAAACCCAAAAGCGCGGCGATTGGAACTCCAGCCCATTGGAAAGACTTGAAATCTTGAACTTTGGCGTATATCTCAGCTTGCTTTGGCCTTGGTATGCCAAAATTTAATGGCCTGTTCCTTGACTTAATACCTACCTTCTCTGAAAATTTTGTCAAAATCGGTGCATTACTTTTCGAGTTATCTTGCTTACTAACAAACAGACAAACTCTGCCTGAAACATAACCGCCTCGGCAGAGGTAATTAAGCGTTTTACAGCAGTGGTTCATGCAAGAGAAACGTACCCTTCTGTCCTCTGAGCAAGCAAACCAGGGAACGCATAGAAGCGAAGGACTATGTTACTGACGCCTCCTGTCGACAGCTTCAGGACTTTTCGTCCCCGGAATTTATCGTCCCAGAATTTTTTGTCCCTGGACTTTGCGTCCCCGGATTTTTTTCCCCATTGAAAATGAGAAACGTGCCAGTCTTGTTGATAAATGGATGACTGACAGACTGATCACCATGACAAGGATTAGGGTCATAAGGCAGGAAGAGGGCAGAACATTGTTTCGGTCGAACAGTCCAGGGATGAAGGATCCTAGAGCCCCCCCTCAACTTCCCCTGAACTGAAAGAGCATTTCAGCACACGCAAGTTCAGTCCCACTCACCGCCATGTTGCATAATTTGGAAGCCAGACTCTGCACTGTTCACCCACCTCGTCGGGTGTTCACAAGGCGTGTAGGGACTCAGTCAAGCAACCTGTTCCTTATACTGCCATGGAACGCTTCTCCATTGTACAAATGAGACAAGGGGAGTCCAGGATAAGGGTACATATTCTTGTGGGGGAAGTAAGGCTGATTTAATTTCCTTCTGCTGAAGGATCCGCTCATTTTGTTGAAAGACTGTATAAATAAACAGTTCAATCCTGGTGGTGTAAGAGAGCACCATCTCTAGAAGATCTCAAAAAATGGAGACCTTGAGGAAAGGAGCGTAATTCTGGCTGCTTTGGGGTGACGGGGTGGGATTCTAGCGGTCCAGAGGATAAGGGGAACGTTTTGGTGGGCCAAGCTGCAGAAGTAGGTCAGCTGTTTTAAGCTGCTTTCACACTGGACGCGAAACAAATTTTTCGCACGACAGATTACATTTAAAGCCAATGCAGAGAAGCAAAAATTTGTTTCGCGCCCAGTGTGAAAGCAGCTTTCGGCGGGTCTGATCCCATGTGTGTGGGGACCTATAGTTAAACTGGCAGGTAGATAGCGTACAACTTGACAGTTAATTCAACACTGGACCGAACGCTTGCTGTATTATTTCATAATCGAATTTCATGGAAATCTAACGTTATGTCGTACTTAAGTTAGCTGGGTACCCACATAGCAAGCACCTCCGCTCCGGATCTGCCGACTCCAGCTGATCCGGCTCAGAGCCGGGGCAGATCCGGAGCGGAAGTTCTTGCTATCTGGGTACGGCAGGAAATTAACGTCAGCTAGCCATCTAGCTTGCGTGCGTGTCTAAAGCTGCTTTCACACCGGACGCGAAACTAACCTTCCGCACGACAGATCACACCCTAAGGGCTGGTACTATGCAAGGTACGCGAGCACAGCTCCGTTCCATTCCGCTCACAGAGAAGCCTGAACGCGCGTCCCTTGCTGCGCTGTGCCTCGTAAAAAAAGCAGTACACTGCTCATGCAATAGGGGGCAGCAAAGTCTTCGTCTTCTCCTTCTCCTCTACCTTTTTTCTCTCTGGTGTGTTGAAAACAGCGTATGGTGCATTATTTGCTACGCAAGGCTACCTTGCGTTGCTCGATGCGTTGCCTTGCGTTCGCGCTCACGTACATTGCATATGAACCGGCCCGAAGCCAATGCGAAGACACATATCTTTGAATGTAATCTGTCGTGCGAAAAGCCCGCCTCGCTTCCGGTGTGAAAGCGGCTCCTCGCCACCTATTCTGGCAAACGTCCTGGCGAATAATCCTGAAGCTTATAGTATCACCATAGCTTTTTTCCCCTCTACCTTTATTTCATTAGCCATGGCAACCCTACAATGTTTCAACTGTAACACTCAAATCTATATTATGCGTTCCAAAAAAAAAAACATACAATTGCTACAGTAATACTATAGTTTTGGTGGTAAATTTTATGGTATTTCAGCAGAGGTTTTTTGTAAGGGTCTGTCAGCTGGCTATGGTAAATAATGCGTAGCCTATGTACATTTCGTTTTGGAGCGAGCGAGATCAGACCAGCTGGCTGCTTTGCATGACATCAGTTGCCATATAAGGCCAGTTCCGGATATTTCGAAGGGGGCGTTCCCGACCAGTTTAATTAATCTGAAATAGTTTACAACAAATTTTCACGTAGAAGCGTTTGCATCTTCGTTTTCAAGTTCTAAATGTCAATTTCGGCCTATTTAATGACAGGGAACCTTAAAGGTGATCACTAGGGATTGCATAGTTGTCTCTCATTTCCAGTTAAAAAAAAAATCTCCATATTTCATTATTTCTCTTTATTTTTGCACAAATACCATGATCAAGCTTCCTGTGCCAAACATGGTTCACATTGTCTCTCAGAAATGCCACATCACTTCTGGAGGGATTAGGGTTTGGTAACGAAGGCGAAAGAAAATGCATCTTTAATTGAGGTTGACAATATATCACATCGCTTCCATGATTTAACCCTTAGAGCGCTAAATGCCCCTATTGTTCCTCCATGAGGATGAAAGCTGTTGAGAACCTATCACGTGGCAACTTCTTGCAGGAGCCATGTGATAGCTCCTCAACAGCACAAGATAATTGAAAGTATACATTATTTATTTCAGTGCTTTATGGGGCACTGTGGTGAGGAGTTGATGGTGTGTGATGTAAGCGTGAGCTGGAGGTCAGATGGTCGGTCAGTCAGGGGTCGGCTCCTCTGTCCTGCATTGGCTGGTTGCACAAGGCCTCGTATTTGTCAGCGCTGAGAGAATAAGCAGACATCGCCTCCTGGAACTCTCTCAGTGGGCAGTAGATTCCACTGCACCCAGGGATCAGCTTGTCCTGGCGACGCACACACACACATCAGAATCTCAAATTAAGGAGGGCAGCTGAATGTGCAGGTCCCTGACAATCAACGCTTGACCAGAATCCCTGAGTGATGGTACAAAGGGAGGCGGTCCTGGTGCCGGACTGCCGGAGACACTTCTGCTTTTGTTCCATCCGGACCCGTAGCGGAGTAACTGGATAGATTTTCGATGAATGTGGGTTTTCATGAAGAGAGGTGGCCGTGAGCTGACGGCCTCTCTGAATTTCAGCAGTCAGAATATTCAGCAACTCGTGCTGAACTCAGACTCTCGACCATCCATTAAACTCAGGAGGTGAAGCTCGGAGAGCACCAAAACCAGACACGGCACCAGGACCCGGATTGCCCTCTCCTGCTGCGGAGTTCAGACGCCTGACATCCAAACCTTAAAGCAGCAGCTTCAGTCCCCGAAATGAGGCAAAATCTAAAGCAGGTTACACAATAATGGCAACAAGAAAATCAATAACGATCAGAGAACATGTCTTAGATGTTAGTAACCGTTTGCACTTCTAAGACCACCGTTGTCGTGAGTAAAAATGCTGATCGTTTTCTGGGGATACTCTCAAAGGGTAAAAATATGACTTCTGAAAAACTAACGAACAAAAGATGGTGCAGCTGTTCGCTATGTTGCCTTATAATAAGGTGATTCTGTGTTCAAGTCCTGAGGTATTTTTCTGAAAACCATATTCGCGGACATAGCTGGCACAGTTTGACCATATACAGTCAATGGTTCCAGCAAAGTAGTTAACATCTGTGCTTTTTGGAAGTGTACCGCTGGTCAGGCAGGGCCCCTGTGTGTGGAGTTTGCATGTTCTCCCCGCGTTCGCTTGCATTTCATTCCTTGCACCCCAATTTCCCTCACTCTGGAAAGCAAGCGCTTATATAAACACTCCTACCGGTGCCTGGCCTACAAACTGGCTGTATAACTGCGGTTGATCCCTGTGGCTGCCTACTGCTGGTAAATAACTAGACTGGCTCAAATGCACAGGATGAATCACCCCAAAATCTTTGAGGAAACTCTGCACTTTGAAAGCCTGTTTAACAGATGGGATGGATGTCCAGGTTGAACAGGGCAGAAGAGGACGATGGGAATGGGGTCTTTGATCGGCGGACCTCTCTCACCTGGCCCATGTAAGACACCTTGACGAAGGGCTCCTTGGTGACGCGGTGCTGGAGGAGCTCCAGTGTGATCTCGGCCGCGTAGGGCGGCCATTTCATGTCGAAGATCCCCAGAGCCATCAGACAAGGCATAAGGGTGGTGTCGTGCACAGAGAACAGATACAACTTCCTGAAAGGAAACACAGGTAAGGTACTTGGTGGTACTCTATAAACAGGAAGTACACAATGACAATATTCCCACTCCAGAGGAGGCTATTAAATGCAGATTATCCTATTACTAACAATGATAATTTTGACACGCAGATTCGAACCGTTTCGAACACATTCGAAACTTCCGGGTTTGACGCGCGTTTATTTATGACTCTGCTTCAAAACCTTTGTCATGTGACAAGTGACATTTTTCCTGCTGCCCCCCTCCCCCCTAAAAAAAAAAAAAAAATTTAATTGTCCCGGGAAAGTTTGAATGCGTGTTTGTTTTGGTGGCTGCAGTAAAAGTTTTTGCCACTAGGCTAAGCACTACTGAAATGAATCTGGTTTTGAAACAATTTGGAATATTTTAAAACAGTGGTTGTTTCAGAGGTTCCTTCTGTTTCAAAGATTCAAAATTGTCATCTCTACCCGTTACCGTGCAGTTCCGCGTCAACTTTAAGGGTCTAGTTTTTTTTTTTTTTTCCCCAGTCTTAAGACAGCCTTAGGCCAAACAACTTGTTGAGATTTAATCAATGCAGACAGAGGTGGTGTTGCGTCAGCAGGGAAAATTGCCCATGAAAGCTTTTGATTCCTTACCATGTTGACTGTGTGGAGAGATGTCTGTGGGCCTAGGAAATGCATTTTAGTATCGTATGTGCTGGGACAGATGTGGGCCAAATTTAGATGATTTAATCGCAAATTGAAAGTTCGACATTAAAATTAATATAGTTCCCAAAGTGATCTGCCCAAAATATTTGGTAAAAAGTTGCTGCAGTATGCTAAGTTCGTTTGCACAATGTTTCAAGAAATTCTTTCACCGGTTATAGTGCAGTAGGACGGCTGCATTAACACCGTCCTCAGAAAATAGAAGAAAATCTAAAAAGCAATTTTGAGGATCAGGCAAACTAGATCATGAAACAGAATAAATAGGTCTCAGTGGATCCAGTATTCATCATTTAGGGCCTTTACCATCTTAGGAATAATTTTTAAAAGCAGAGATTATATCTGGATCTCCTCTGGATCAGATCCAGCATATATCATGTGTATTGTGTATTATAAAGATGAAAGATTTACGGTCAGCAATATGCTGTGGTTCAATTAGTTGAATATCTAATCTTAAGGTGACATCTTAACCACTAATTATATGTCTCTTTTCATTGGTTGAGAGCTTGTGGAAATGTATATGTGTAAGGCTGAATGTCTTTTGTTTGAGACCTGAAATAACCCAGGTATTATCATACACCTGCAACATGTGCACACAAGCCATTTGTTCTGTTCTCTGCAGGGCATGTGCAGTAATAGCCTGTAATCGGGTCATTAACGAGAATAACATCAAACTCAATCCATATGTTGTACTTAGTTTGACTCCTGTGATGTGAATGTATCTGACAGCGTATCAGGTTATCAAGGTGTTTGTGCAGCCAAACCTCATCATCATTACAGTGTTCAGCTCTGTGTCCAGGTGCCTGTTTGAACTGATAACATCCACAGGCCAAAGTGTGTAAGTTTTCCAGAGAAAGTTCAGGAAACTCGTCATCTGCACTTTCCGAGGATGGCGTCCATGCAGCCGTCCTACTACACTGTTACCCGGTGAAGAAATTTCTTGAAACTTCATGCAAACAAACTTGGCAGACTGCACCTACTTTTTACCAAATATTTAGGGTGGACCACTTTGGGAACCATTAATTTTAATCTTATACTTTCAATTTGTGATTTAAAAAAATGTAGCCAAATTATGCTTTTTTTATAGCTTCAGTTCCTCCTGGGTCTCATATTTTCAAAGCAATGAAGCCATGTTTGGTGTCAAATTGTTCCTTGGGATGGCAGCAGCAAAAACAGTCATAAATTTTAGAATTAGCGCTATGATCATTGGGAGATATTCATTGATCTATCCCCATATGTTGGTTTTAGGGGGGTACTCATCTAAATTTGGCCCACATCTTTCCTAGCACATACGATACTAAAAACAAATGCATTTTCTAGGCCCACATACATCTCTCCACACAGTCAACATGGTAAGGAATCAAAAGCTTTCATGGGCAATTTTCCCTACCGACGCAACACCACCTTTCCACTGACTGAATGAAATCGTAAGTTTTGCTACAATATAGGAGCGCAAGGAGTGGGCGGGCACAATCCCAGTGCTCAAACTGATATGACGTGAGGAGTGGGCGGAGCTCCTGGTCGTCTCACCTGTCCGTATCAGGTGACCTTCCTTTAACTTTGCTGTCCATGTTTACCATCATCAGATTAATCATGCGTCCCACACACAGCTGCAGATTCTGCCTGACAATAACAGCAGTCATGGGAAATATTAATAATACTAAAGCAGACATCAGGCGCTCCTTCAGAAATCACTTTCTGAAGTCCTCCTCAACACTTCTGTTTCCTTGGTAACCTGTACGACTGCTGCTGTAAACAGACGCAGGACACAGAATTACAGTGGAGATGGTCTGACCTCCAAAATTAGAAATGGACGTTACGCCATTTTCTACATCTTTGGCAAATGAAGCCTTCAGGACATAAAGTCACCCAATTAGCATATTTATTTACTTTGAGCCAAAAATATTGGAACTTACAATAACCTGTTAATCATTGAAAAAGATGTAGGGATCGATGATGTGATGTGTCAATTTTCATGTTTAAAGCATATTTTTATAAAGGTAGGAATTTATTTTAACATAAAATACATTGGAAAAATCAATTGGCCTGCGTTAGTCAAATGATGCGAAAATTTAAAAAGCAATGGAAATTTAAGAAATGACCACACTATAAATGGGCAAAAAAACATCCGGGATAACTGTCCGAATACAAATGCAAAAATGGTACCACAATAACGAAAACTGAAATCTCTCTCGGGCATCAAGGAATGAGAGTCGTTAGCATTAACATATCTGAGCTTGAGTTCAGTGAGAACTCATTTTATAAAAAGCAATTATAGTACAAGTTGTAATTTTCTATCCACTAAACTGCTGTTAAGACCTTACTGAGTATAATCATGAAATATTTTCATAACCCCCGCATCCCTCAGCCCCCCAACCTCCTAACCCCCTCACCTGGTGCTGGGCTCGAAGACGTGGCATATCATGTCTACAGCTCTCTGCTCCACTGTCTCCCTCCAGGTATACAGCGCAGGGGGACAAGGCAAACCATGCGCCTGTGGAGACAACACACGGGCGCACACACATGTTCATTTCTACAGCCTGATGAGGGGGTCGACAGGGGTCGACCGTTGTTGTGCATATTACAGCATATTACAGATAAAACTATCATCAGCCAGGATTATTTCTTCAAGGGCAAAAGATTAGTCCACTCAAAGCGGAACTAATGACCCCACTGCCCTTCCCGTACCTCTCTGGCTACCATGTCGTCCCGGATCAGGATGAAGTCGGCCTTCGAGTCGGCAGCAATCCCAAGTTCACCCCGGAGTTTTTTCAGATCCTGGGCGATGTCTGGGAGCCGGATGGAGTCGGCCCAGCGATGCCTGACCCGGAGAAACGGGCAGGGACTGTGACTTCAGCCCGCCAGGTGTTTATTAACCTCGAACTAACGGTGTGAACCACAGGGTATGGAGTTCGCTTTCTGTGACGCATCACATCACTGACTTCACTGCACAGCAAAATCTGAAATCTGATTCACAAACTGAGGGAAATGCCGCTCCTTTGCCCTGCAGTATATCATTAGCCTGCTGATAAAACCTCGTATCTCCAAAATGATAAACTTTACAGGAGCATAAAAAATGTTTAATTCTGCATGTAAGAATGTAGTTGACCTGTGTTCAGGTGGGATGACTATTATTCTTCCAAGAATGTATCAAATCAATTAAATTTTGTATTTTGCAATGTTTGTTATTATCGTGGACATACGAGTTTTGGTTCTTTATCAAATTTGGAGATAAAAGGTTTTCTCAGCAGGCCGACGATTTGGATCCCACCTGCTAATATTAGGATAGTGAGACTGTGAGAGGGGTTCGATGTGCTGGCTCACGGTTCAAACAAAATCTCCCACGATCAAAAAAAACCTAGAAAGTCAGACTGAGTAATTTTGGAGAAATTGAGAGTAAACTGTTGGTTACCAGAATTACACTGTTAGAGTGGCTACTGATGGTGGTGGATTGAATCAGTTTCGTCTGAAGTCATTTCAGTACAAGAAACCTATGAAGTCTAAAAATGGGTTAAACCAATTTTCTTAAAAAAAAAAGGCTTGCTAGGTTTGTCCAGATCAGGGCAGAAATGCAGACGCATTACAGCTGGTTACTTAAATATTCAAGTCTCTTATGGTATGGGTCCAAAAAGCAAAGAATTTTTGACGTTCAAATACTTCTGGACCCTTCTGTATATCTTGCCAATTCACCAGGAATCCCAGGTCCCGTTCATCTCTGTGTGCTCCATTCCTTGATTAAAAACGCAGCTTTCAATTTACGGACAAAATGACCATGGGACCTAATGTAATTACCATAATGTTTAGTAAAAGCGCGCCCCTACACAATGCCCCGTCCTTTCCTCTCCCTCACACATGCCAGTGGATGTTTTGGATTTGGTTTGTCAACTGGCACAAACTAATCTCATGGGAACACTGGACCAGTGGACACAAAAATTCATTCGCATTTTTAGTACCTGAGGCTGCTTGTTGGGAAAACTGCACAGATGACAAACTTCGTGGACTTGGAAAGATTACTGAACCCTCACTAAAGATCGACAGATGTAAAATAATCGCAATCAAATTAAATGTGTTCTTAATTCGCTCTCTAACCCCACAGCGATCTTATTTCCACTGCAGTGCGCAGGAGAGGACGGCCACAAGCACGCTGCTGTGTTGAAAACACGTAGGGTTCCACTGCTCCTCAGGACACGTTGGGAGTCTGGTAGATTACCCAGAAGGCACTACTCCCCCTCGGTCACTCACCCGCCCAGCAGTTTCAGCAGTTGGCAGCCATGGTAGTTTGGGTAAAGGACCTCCGTCTCATCCTCCGTGGTGAAGATGGGTACGGCGCCTAAGAGACCGGAAACCCGGACCTCAGTGATCCAGCCTCGGAATGCGCTTGTGCAGCGACACGACGGTGTTCGCTCAAGAGGCTGAGCAGTGACACACCTTCACAGTGTGCGAGTGCGTTTGTAGGCGCGCATGTGTGTGTGAGTGTGTTTGTGTGCCCGTGTGTGTGTTTGTGTGTGAGTGTGTTTGTGGGTACATGTGTGCGTAGGTGTGTGTGTGTGAGTGTGTTTGTGGGCGCGCGTGTGCGTAGGTGTGTGTGTGAGTGTGTTTGTGGGCGCGCGTGTGCGTAGGTGTGTGTGTGAGTGTGTTTGAGGGCGCGTGTGTGGCAGTGTGTGTAGAATTGTGGCCTATTATCGTGTGTGTTGAGGTGAAGAAGGAGTGAGTTTTCCCCACCGTTGGTCAGCCCTGCTCCATCTGTCGAAAGGGACGTATTTTGTAAGGGTTTGAGTGAAATCCTGTGGGAACAGGTATCACTGATGTCATGTGACGAAGCGCAGTGACAGCAGCACGATGTCAGGAGAGCTGAGAACACAAGGACATGTCTTACCTTTCTGCTTCTGATGGAACAGGCCAGCCACCAGACACTTCGCCGACTCGATCGTCCTCACAATGTTGGTGGACCGCACACTACATGAAGCCCAGACGAAAACAAAACAAAAACAAACAAGTAGATCAGAGGGATCTAATAGCTGCGACCTGGCCTAGCATCCGTCACCTGGCCTAGTGTCCAAATGACCTTGAAAATGAATAGGGAAACCTTCCTCTGTACCAAGAAGCTTGTTGTAAGATTTAATAGCCATCCATCAAGTTAAACTCAAGTTGCGGTGCGAAAACTGTGAAATCGGGGCAAAATCGACACACTTCTGACAGGTGTGACCTTGGGATTCGACAGAACCTTGAAAATCAATAGCGAACCCCTCCTCTATACCAAGAAGCTTGTTCTAAGATTTCATAGCCATTCATTGAATTAAACTTGAGTTACGGTGCAAACACCGTCAAATCGGGCAAAATTGACACTTTTTTTTACCTGTGAGACCTTGGGATTTGACGGATGACCTTGAAAAACAATAGGGAACACCTCCTCTATGCCTAGAAGCTATTTCCAAATTTTCTTAGCGATCCATGAATTCTAACTGGAGTTACAGCGCGAAAACCCGCAAACAAGGTTGTGACCTCTGTGAACTTGACCTTTGACCTTTGACCTCAACCTTGGGCATGGACATCACTTTGGTGAAGGTCAGTAACTTTTGAAAATTTCATGATGATACGACGACAGGAACATGGTGAAAAAGGTGTCACAGACAGACGGACAGACGGAAGCGTTCATAGAGCTGCTTGGTCGCAGCTAAAAAAAAAATTCCTTTAAATTTGACGGAAGATGAATGGAGGGTCTAAACGCTAGCAGGAGGTGGATAACAATCCAGTCATATCCTGCGATGGTCAAACCTTTACTGTTGTGATCGTTTATAAGACTGTTGTGGTTTATAATGAAGTAAAACATCAGTGAGGTAAATGCAGGGTGTGGTTATTCATGCTACGATCAGGCCTTGGCCGTCTCACGTTCACCTTGTCGTACGACGGAAATTGAATATGAATCTTCTGACTGGAGTCTGCAGTGAGGGGAACATCAGTCTCCGTCTCACCAGCTCGGTTTCAGTCGTCAGTCATCATGGACCGAGGGAAAACTACAGGAGGGGCTTCTGAATCTGTTCTTGTGATGGATCTGCTTAAGTCACGCCTAGAAAACCCTGCTTAATCCTGGTGCCTCTATCCTCATCACAACTAAACACACCCTCTTTTTATTACTCTTCTGATGCCACTTTCACATTTTTGTGGCAGGTCAAATTTCTGTAAAAAAAAGCTTTGACAGCTGTAATAAGGGCAGCGCAAATCGTGTTCCATTACAGGTCTTTACACCTTCAGAGCGCAGCGGGTACCTGACGGCCCGAGAGAGAGGCGAACTGTGCACTCACTAGACTTCAGCTGGGCTGAACTCGGGTGCGAGGAAGGGCACGTCCTCGATGTACCTCTTCCTCAGCCTTCTGCCCAGATCGTACAGCTGCTCCATGCCCAATGTGGTCAGCTGGCCAGGATACGTCCCGCCCTGTGGGGTCAAAGTTCAACAAAGCCATTCCATGCGGGTGCTACTGAGATGATGTCGTTTTATCGTCCCTCTCTGACATGTCCTCCCGCCATGGCATGGTCCTCCTCTTGCCAGATTTCCAGAGCAGTTTCCCCAGAAGTCTTTTTTTTTTGTTTTTTTTCCCCGAATACAAAGTCTGTGGTAAATATTGGCTGTTTCTGTTTTGCCTCATTACTTCCCTTAATATCTCAACCTTAAATTCCCAAGCTGTTGAGTGTATTCTAGAAAAGTGATTTGCCAATATGTTTCAACATTGGTTCATCAATAATGGCCACATCCCATCAGCTGCCAATCAAGTTTTATATTAGCTGCATACTCGTGATATTATATTTGGAGTTCCAATATAGACTCGTTAGCCACTTTTTAAAAGCGCTTAACGGCAAGTCCAATTCTGTGAAGTCATTTTCTGGTGTTTTTCTGACATTTAACCAGCTAACATGTAAAACACTGGGAATATGGAGAAATCCAGACAGAAAAAAATGCCCATTTTATTCTGGATTTTCTGACAGCAGATGGCAGATTTGTGTTCACTGGTCACCTAACTGTCCCGCAGCGCTAGGTGAAAATTAAGGAAGACAAAGGGTTAAAATGCCTAAATTAAACACGAAACACCCCTGAAATCACTAGGCATGAGGACCAAGAACACCCCATTTATTTGCACCCCTTTCTCTCCCCACATAGCTCGAGTGTCACTCTGAAAAATACCCCCATCCCTTCAGAAACGCCTCAGGGGTTCACCCAGAGTGTGTAAAACCCCCCTCTTTGAAGAACCTCGAATTTCCTACCATGCTGAGCAGCCCACTCCAGCGAGGATATCTGACTGGCCACCATCGATCTTACACCAGACAAAAACACACATTTAAACTGCATTCACTCTCACTCCAATAGTGCATTACACTAAAAACTACATCCCCCAAGCCCACCTGGTGCTAGTTATGAGATCATCACACTGTACTGGCCTTAGGAGCCTCAACAGTAAGTCCCAGGTTTATGCGTTTACCGTCTTTGAATGAGTAACTTATTAACAACAGCCATTCCTTAGGACCCACATGATTTCATAACAGCTTTCCAGGAAAGGCAACATGAGACTTATAGGAAGTATTAACGTTACATTATCTGTCCACACATTCACACTAGAGATTCTGGCATTTGTTTTATTTGACTGCATTAAAGCAGCGAACGTGCACTTAGGAGCATTACTGTCCTTTTCAACCCACATTGGGCCAGAAAAAGCAATCAAAATTATGAGGAACTAAAGTCCCAAATTCACATTTTCCCATAGAGAAGCGGTGCACAACCCAGTCCTCACGGACCCCCTGTCCGGCAGGTTTTGGTTGCAGCTCTACTTTTGCACACCTGATCCATTTAAGGCCCAGTGCGCCTTCATGCTCACCCTGTTCAGGTAGATCTTTTACAACCAATCAGCATGAAACCCTTAAATGGATCGGGTGTTAAAGATTAGAACTGAAGCAAAAACCTGCAGGGCAGGGGGTCCTGAGGACTGGGTTGGGGACCACTGCCATACAGAGTGGCGTAATTGGCAGTTTGGAAAGACTAAACTAATTGAAGAGACTGACGTGAATAAATATCATATCAGTAGTGGACACGTGGTCATGAAAAAAACAGAACTAATAACCCAACAGCGCAGAATTCAAAGGCAAAGCAGATGATGAGCCGCATCTTCCGCTCGTCACAATGATTAACCCTTAAATTCCTCCTGTGACAAATTTGTCACACAATTTTGGGGGTTGTCAAAACCACTGACCCCGCATAAATTTTGCAACCTAATGCCCGTAGTGACATATTTAGACAATCAGTGCTGCCATCTGATGCATAAAAGTGGAACTGACACTACACTGGCTGCAGCAGATAACCCTTCCAATATGGCCGCCCCCATGATGGAATCCACACGATAGATCAGCACCCATTCATCACTGGATTAAGTAGACAAACAGGTAAGCTAATGAAAAATAAGCAATGCTTAATACTTCAGCTATATGTCAACTGTTTTATCATTCAAGTCATTTTAGCAATAAGGTCCCCAAATGCCCATAAAATGAGGTCAAAGGTCACCAAAAATCCATCCATCCATTTTCTATACCCGCACTAGGGTCACGGAGCGAGCTGGAGCCTATCCCAGCTGACTACGGGCAAAGGCAGGGACCCACAGAAAGGTCCCAGGCCGGATTCGAACCCACGACCTTCTTGCTGTGAGGCAACAATGCTAACCACTGTGCCACCGTGCTGTCCAGGTCACCAAAAATTGCTATTAGCCCCTCCCCAGGACATTTTAACTGAATACATAGATTTTTTCTTTCAACTTTTACTATAGTTGGGCATTTAAGGGGTTAATTTAAAAAAAAAAAGAACTTAAACACATTTGTGTTCGACAGGCTCATGCACGTAAATTTTCAATTTGATTTTTTTTTTAAATGAAATTTGCAATCTTTATCATTGGCATAATTATATCTGGCATTATTTGGTGTAAGAAGATAAACAGCTTTGCCAGATTACCAACATGGCCGCACTTAGAGGCGGCACACAGTGAAACTCAAGGATTAAGTTAGAGCTCCACTGACTTCAATTGAAAATATAGCCAATTGATCATCTTGTCTATAGTTATGGTGCCGTGAAGTGGTATCTGCCCATTTCCCCATTTCTTCTATTTTTGTAAATTTGTCAGTTTGAATGTTTCAGATCATCCAACAGATTTTAATATTAGACAAAGAAAACATGAACTAGAGGGAGTGTCCAGAAGGCCACATCGCCCGCCTGCGCCCTCAACGCCACGTGATGGTCAATGTCATGGTTGAGTTGGTGTCTTCATATATGGTTTCCCATTTGTGATTGAGCATAAAATAGGGCCTACCTTTGCCGATTTCCCAGTTACAGCCTCAAAACATGAAGGTCAACCATTTTGACCTTTCAAGGTCACTTGTAGGTGATGGTGTGATTAGATTCCCCCATATGATTTCATATTAGTGTTCAATAGTAACTATGGGTCTATCTTGCAGCATTTGGCTGCTAGAGCACTCGGGAAAGTGGTGATGCTGAGTTTGACCTTTCAAGGTCACTTGAAGATCAAGGTCACTGTGCCATTATATTCCACATATATGACTTCTTATTAGTGGTTGCTTGTAACCATGTCTGCATCTCCCACCGTTTGGCCCCGAGAGCAGCCTGAGAAATGGGTGACTTTGAGTTTGACCTTTCAAGGTCACTCAATTTTCACCAAAAGCTAATCATTTCTTCCCTTTCACCCAAGGATTGTCCCTACCAAATTTGAAGCAAAATGATCTTAGAAGCAAAGCACTGAAAAAATATGCAAAAAATATAAACTATATAATACAATATATTATAAATATTACTTATATAATAATATATAATATACAAAAATGCAAAATTTGGATTCTGATCGTTTTTCCTTTGTGGTCTTCATTTGGTTACTTCACAACACTAGACAGGTTGTATTTATGCGGTATTTTCATTCAACAGGGTTTGTAGTCATGTTTGGGTCTGCCAAGTGAAATTGGACGCAATTATCATTTTCAGCTGTTTGATTGATTTAGTAACTAAGGGGGCACTTACTTTTTCACACGGGGTCAGGCAGGGTTGTACAGCCTTTTCCCTAATTTATCATAATTTATAAACTGCATTTTGCATTTACTTGGGTCGTCTTTGTCAAATATCACAATTTGTTTAAGTGATATAAAACCTTTAAGAGTGACAAAAATGCATAAATAGAATACATCGGGGAAGGCAAATACTTTTTCACAGAACTGAATCTGGGACTCATCTCTGCAATTCTAGCCGCTGGTACTGCAACAGAGGGGCGGGTCGGACACTAACGGAGAGGATTCTGTTCCTGTAGGTCTCCTCCACAGGGCCAGGCGGCTGCGGTCCTCCCGTCAGATCCGTGACGACGTAATTAATCTCAGTGTGAGGAGGGGCTCTGAGCATACTGGGGATCCACTGGGCCTGTAACAACATAAAACAACCAGAGACGCTCTTCAAAATCCAGCCGCCAGCCTGAAATTGGATTTTCACTCCTCCTATAACAAGCTGGTGCACATCCTCGTGTGGTCCGCCATATTTGGAGTTCAATGACTCAGCATATGGCATCTCCAAAAAATGATCTTGGAATTTTTGATCTTTTTGGGACGGAGTGCATTGACAACGACAATCGTTATCTATAAGTGATCTCTTACCTCCATTACATCCGGTATGGATTTCAGCGGAGTCCTGGCGCCGTGCCGGAACAGGACTTGGACTAATTTTAGCTCATACGGAGACTGATCGCCAATCTTTTGTGAGAGCTTCCCACATTCCGTTTGTACGGGCATTGTTTTTTTCTCCGACCATAATATGGACCCGAACGCCGCCGAACCCAGCACCCCGATCCTGATCCAGTGATTCCTCATGAGTAAATGTTAGGGGAGCAATTCAGTGCAAACCAGCCTATTAAGCCGGCACCTCTCAGTAACGATGAATATAAATATACCAACACGTAGCTGGCAACCTAAGTATCTACACGAGTGTCAAAAGAAATATGCGCGACCAAGCTGCATCAAAGTGTCCCACAACAGTATAGCGACGGATTCTGCCCTGAGTTACGTCAGCTTGAAAAACAAGTTTAAACATATAATTATATCGCGCGGCTGTGATAAGCTCACTTCGATGACGTATTTGAAAGACTTCTGGAAAG
Organism: Gymnothorax reevesii; assembly: GCA_029721435.1. Classification (NCBI taxonomy): domain Eukaryota; kingdom Metazoa; phylum Chordata; class Actinopteri; order Anguilliformes; family Muraenidae; genus Gymnothorax; species Gymnothorax reevesii. Next base: position 54,822,484 of record CM056590.1, read on the forward strand.
TTTATAGTCTGAAGTTTAGATGCACCTTGCTACTTCAGCTGAAAATGACAACTGACCGCGCTATACTGCTATTCATTCAAATTTCAGTTAAAAAACACGAGTAGTACCGAGTTGCAAATGCTAACCTAATAAGGTAATATTATCAATATTCGGTTACCTTTATTCCAACCATCTGAAAATAACAATAGGAAACTTGACAATACTACATTTAAGTACCCGAGGAATAAAGGGAGAAGTCAGACTTAAATAACGTCTTGCGAGCAGAGGCAATTACATAAACTTCTTCTTCTTCTTCTTTCGGTTTTAGGCTGCTATTATAAAACAAAGGTGCATTACCGCCACCAGCTGGACTGGGGTGTGGCACTAGAGTCTAACCTTCCAAGTATGATGCAAAACAAACAAACAAAAAAAAAAAACTAAATTCTCTTAATTAGTCCTGTATTCCTTAGGAAGCTGAGTATGTAATTAAAACAGATTTCACCTGAGCTTCTTTGCAGAATGTCCTCTAGGATTAGACTTAACTGTTCTCTTTGCAATTGCAATATTAGTCTTTGTCTTTCCTCTTGATATTTAGGACAGTGTAAAATGACATGCCTTATTGATTCTGGACTACTAAATAAACTTGTTCGTGGTAAACTCCTTTCAAGGGACGGTTTTGAAAACGTTTCACTGGTACTAGAGAGGATTCTCTCTGGGAGTTGCAGTCCTGCAAATACAACACTGCGTTTCAGGGAAATATAAACTCCTTTAAACAAACTACATTTCCCGACTACAAATTGGAGAGGGTTTCCCTTTTGACGTCATATCACCCGCTCACGCTTTCAAAATACCATCAAATTTAGATGTGATACGCAGTTAAAAAAAATTTAAACTGGTTTGAGTCACTCGCATCATGTAATGTTCCAGCAGGAGTCTGTAGCCTATTCCAGCTTACCGCGTGGAGATGCAGGAACGCACCATTGATAGTCCGTCATTCCGTCTCTCCCAGGCTTAACGTACCATTCGCTCGCACAGTCTTCCCTCCAGTTAGCCTCTCCTATTACCATGAAATGCATAACCTCAGATTGTGATTACGTAATAATAATAATTATTATTATTATTTTAAAATCCCTGCTGAAAATTCCGGCTTTGACCAGCCTGGGCTGGTCAGGCTAGTTTAAGCTGTGTTTTGGACAGTTTTAGCTGGTTGACAAGCACTTCACCTGCTGACTAGCTGAAAATACCAGCTTAACCAGCTTTGACCACCTTCATCAAGCTATAGAGATCAGCTACACCAGCTATGACCAGCTAAGAACACATCTTAGACCATCTTAAACCAGCTTAGAATTCTAGCAGCTAGAATTCTTAGCTCGTTTAAGATGGTGTGAGTTGTGTTATTAACAGCTATTACTGGTGGTTATAGCTGGTCTAGCTGGTCTCTATAGCTTGATGAAGATGGTCAAAGCTGGTTAAGCTGGTATTTTCAGCTGGAGTCAGCAGGTGAAGGGCTGGTCGACCAGCTAAAACTGTCCAAAACACAGCTTAAACCAGCCTAAGCTGGTCAAGGCTGGAATTTTCAGAAGGGTTACTATTAAAATGACTGGAAATGTGCAGTTCCAGGCTCAACTGCGTGGGCAAGCTGGAAGCTGCCGATAACGTGCTGTTCATATTGTTGAAGATCTAAGGTTAAAGCTTCTGAAAATTCAAATGATTTATAACTAGGATATTTTATTGTTTAACTGTGTTATGGCCCCAATTTGCTACAACATATAAGACAGCAAGGGATGACAGACAAAATTTTAAAACTAAAACAGATTTTATTAAACAAAGACCAACACTAACCTACAATTTATACTACTGACCAAGACTGACATATACAAGAAAAAAAAAATATTTACAGTCCTTTGAGATGGGGTTGCTTGGTGATGTTCCGGGTGAGGAAAATGCTCTAATACAGGCAAAAATCCACAAAAAGCTTCACAGGTCTAGAAAAGTGTGACAGGTCTGGTCAAATGTATCCTTCTCCTTGCAATTTCTCCTACTATTTTATTCTCTCAATTTTTCTCCTTATATACTCGTTTGCAGCCCCCTCCCACATTTAGACTTTTTTTTTCCTCTGGGACTTTCCTCTGTCAGACATGCCCAGAACATGCCCAAACCTAGCTCCAGACTGGGCTTAACAAAAAAAAAGGTCAATACTGCCATCTAGTGGCTGTTTTTTTGCATTACAACTGTGATAAAAAAAACAGGCAAAATAAAGCAAGACATGAGCAAAAATCACCAGGCTTCAGAAGGTATGAAAATGCCGAGGGAAAATACAACCCCAATTCCGAAAGAGTTGGGACAAAGTGTAAATTGTGAAAAAAATCTAAACGCAGTGACTTTCAAATCACACCAGCCAGTATTTTATTCACAGCAGAACAGAGATAACATGGCAAATGTTGAAACTGAAAAATTTTACAATTTTATCTCATTTCAAAATTGATGGCTGCTACAGGTCTCAAAAAAGTTGGCTCAGGGGCCTGTTTACCATGGGGTAGCATCCCCTCATCTTTTTAACACAGAGTGGAGGCGTCTGGGCATTGAGGAGACAAGTTTCTTGAGTTTAGCCAATGGAATTTGATCCCACTCTTGTTTAATATGGGCTTCTAGGTGCTGGAGAGTTTTGGGTCTCCTTTGATGGACTTTTCATTTCATTGTGCGCCAAATGTTCTCAATCGGTGAAAGATCAGGACTGCAGGCAGGCCAGTTCAGCACACGAACTCTTCTACTACGAAGCCATGCTGTTGTAATAGCTGCAGTATGTGGTTTTGCATTGTCCTGCTGAAATACACAAGGCCTTCCCTGGAATAGATATCATCTGGAGGGGAACATATGTTGCTCTGAAACCTTTATATGCCTTTCAGCATTCATGGTGCTTTTTCAAACATGCAAGTGTCCCACACCATATGCACTAATGCATTCCCATACCATCAGAGATGCTGGCTTTTGAACTGAACGCTGATCACAGGAGGGGTGGTCTTTGCCACTTTGCTACAGTCCATTTTAAATGAGCCTTGGCCCACAGAACACAGCGGCGCCTCTGGATCATGCTCAACAATGGCTTCCTTTTTGCATTATAGAGTTTTAGGTGGCATCTGTGGATGGCACATCGGACTGTGTTTACAGACAATGGTTTCTCGAAGTATTCCTGGGCCCATTCAATAATGTCAATGACAGAATCATGCCGGTGAGTGATGCGGTGGCCTCTGAGGTCCCAAAGACACGGGCATCCAGTAAAGGTCTTCGGCCTTGTCCCTTACACACAAAGATTCGAATGTTTTGTTGGAGCAAAGAGCCGCATGTGTGCCATAAACACTTAACATATTGGAGTATAAGCAGCAGGAAATTCAGTTGGAAGGACTTACTAATATGCTGGGGCCAGTCGCTCACATCTACTGGATTTAGGCCTGACCTGGAGCCAAGCTGCGCAACCATAGAGGCATAATTTTAAGACCACTGCGCCAGCTGGTAATAAATTCTGTTTTCTCGAGGACCGGGTGTAAAATCAATGCCTATCTGCGGGGACGTCCACCGTGAATTTCCTGGCCGTTTCCAAAGGAAAGCACTTAGATGCAACCTTACCACACATCACGCTTATGTCATATTTATTCTTGATAAACAAATGTCGTTTCCCGCGGAAATATAACGTTATTTGCAAGATGACAATAACATCGAGCTACAATGTAAAATGGGGGTGTCATTATTTATAAATAGAAATTTTCGTTAAATTATTGGTCTCAGCATGAGTCAAGCTATAATGTTAAAATAATCATTTGGCGGCATTGATCCATTTATAAAAAACCCAAACTACCAAGTGCTGCTCTGGGCTTGAACCCGGCTATTTTCAAACTCATGGAAAAGTAAAGCGCTGAACAAATAGCGACTGGGGACATCCGTTTCATTTCTTCGTCCATAACTTGCCTAGCTCTATTTTAATACCAGTATTTCGCCTGTTTTATTTACGGTCGTAAATATATTTAGCCAGTGCGAACAGTTGCTGGTATAAACAGGAATAGGAGCTCGAAAAATTGCTGCTGATTTGAAATTTTTAGTGCAACGCTGGTCGCAACCTGTGGGTGGAAAAAAAAAAACAAAAAAACAAGACCGCTCTTTGCTCTGCTCAATGTGCTCTCTTGGAGTGACCCTTCCAAACTCCGATGGCTACAGAATATTCTTATCCTGAGTCTGACGCAGAAGAATCTCATGCCTCTCAGTCGGATAAATCTTAATCCGAACAATAATAATGCTGAGGCCTGGAAAAATTCCAGCAGAGGGCGGAATCGGACCGCTAGTCTTCAGTAGGATATGCACCCGAACGCAATGCCACTGTATCGCTGGGTCAAGGTGAGCTATTTCCGTTTATGCCTAAAGCAGTTGGTCTATTGAGAATTTTAGCTAAGGACTTTACTACATACTCCGACTTCTGTCTCAAAGATAGTAAGTCCAATCTTTGAAATGGAGGTACCATACTAAAGAGGAGAGTCGGCCAGGCAAAATATATCGAAATTGTGTGTGTAGTGCCAAAAATGTGTGAACACGATCAAGCTAAAAAAAAAACTGTGAGTCTCTGCTTTCCAACCTGAATTTTCTTGTGTCGTTTTATATATATATATATATATTAATATAGGAGTTTCGGTTCGCTTTTCGCTCCCGTCACTTTTCAGCTCATACTGCCAAGACCATCTGTCCGATTGCTTCCATAGTTACATTTTTTGACCTGCGTAACTTCTGCTAGCCTACATTTTGGATCAAAAAATAGTCATTTGGAGTGAAAACTGTGGGTGTTGGAGCAAGTTAATGTTCTGATCCTGCCATGCCTGCCTGTTTCATGCCTTGTTTAAGTTCTGTACCTGCTTGCCATGTTATTGATTTATGTGCTAAGTGACCGCTGCCTATCTTCTGACTATTCTTTGGATTATGTATTATGATTTGGTTGCCTCGATTTTTCATATTCTGCCTTAGTTTACTTTTCCATGTTTTACTTTTTGCCATAGGCATACACAGGTTCTTGTTTTCCATTTTGCTTTGCACTTTGTCTCCCCCGTCTGGTCTCTAGTCTCTTGTTTTAGCCCCAGTCTTATGTCTCCCTCTTCGGGTGATTTATTGGATTCTGGATTTCAACCTTCCTTCCGATCTCGTTTACTTACTTCACCTTGCTTTTCTATCTACTAACAATACTAATAGTTTATTATTTTCTTCTGAGATTACTAACAATAACTAACCTTGTATATAATACTAATTTACTAACGAGCACATAGGATTTGTATAGTTGCACTTACTAATTGACTAACTAGCTCTCAGCACTCGCCCTGTTCTAATCTCCGCCTCTTTGCTCTCCCTGATTACCTTTGCTGCATCTTCTGTGTAAGCTCACACCTGATCGCGCTGTCCTGTTTCTCATCATCTATGCACATTAGAAACTCTGTGACTGGAGCCGTATGTTTGTTTATAGGAATGTCTTGTGTTCCCTGTCAAGTTTTGGCTTTAGCTAATTTCATGTGATTTGGTTCTTCCTCATGTGCCTTCCCCTTGTAATCAGTTTGATTTCCTGCATCAGTGATTCTCCCCATGTGATTTTCCCAGAAGTGTATATTAGGTGTCTTTTCACTGCCAGACCTCGTCAGATCGTTTCACATGTATTTCTTGTGTTGCTGTTTCTCCGCCTTGATTTCATTGAGTTTCTGATTCTGACTGGATTGCCCAACTACTGATTCTTGGTTTTCCCTTTTGGATATTGTTGCATCTGTGTATTTTTGACCTTTTTCTGCCCGACCTTGATTTTGTGGATTGCTGCCCTTTTTACGATTTGGACTGTCTTACGGCTTATGAGTTTGCTTCTCCCTCATAACTTCGCTTGTTCACCGGATCGGTTTTGTCTGGCTACGATTTTTGTGATTGGTGCCCTGGTAACAAGCTCTGCCCCATTAGAATTTGAGCTTTGGATTACGGACTCTGTACTGTTGCCTTTTCCCCCGTATTCAATAAAGCACCTCATTTTTGCAATCCCGTGTCCTCGCACTTGGTTCCAGATCGACACCTCACAGTTAAAGATAAGACTTCTTGGTTTTACAGCTGTCCGCCACTCTTCACACGTCACCACACAGTTCCCAGAATTTATTGTAAAAGATTAGGCTATTTTAAACTTATAAGCAAAACATTATGGAAGTTAAAGGTTGAACAATAAATAAATTATCCGAGCTTATCTAAACATTTTCCAGTTTGAAAGACTTTTCTAGCTAAAAGTATGACAGAGTAAAAAATAGCTGAATTTTAAAAATCAGTCCCATTGTTTCCTATGGGAGAAACTTTTTGATTTTAAAATATTTATTTGCCCCTACCTGATTTATTACTTTTTGCACATTTTCACTTAAATGTTTCAGATCATAAAACATTTTATAAGACAAAGATAACCCAAGTAAAAACAAAATGCAGTTTTGAAATTATGATTTAATTTAAGGGGGAAAAAGCAATCCAAACCTACCTGGCACTATGTGAAAGTAATTGCCCCCCTTGTTAAATCATGAAATAACTGATTAACCACACTTTGAGTCCAATTTCACCAGCCCCACCCAGGCTTGATTACTGCCAGATATGTTGAATCAAGAAATCACTAATAGAACCTGTTGTGAAGTAGGCTAAAAGATCTCAAAAAGCAACATGTCATGCTGCAAACTAAAGAAATTGAAGAGATGAGAAACAAAGAATTTGACATCAGTCTGGAAAGGGTGGCAAAGCCATTTCTAAGGTTTTGGGACTTTAGCAAATCACGGTGAGAGCCATTATCCATTAAATGGAGAAAACTTGGAACAGTGGTGAACTTCCTCAGGAGTGGCCGGCCTACCAGAATTACCCCAAAAGCGCATTGACGACTCATCTAGGAGGTCACAAAAGAACCTATCTAAAGAACTGCAGGCCTCACTTGCCTCATTTAAAGTCTGTATTTATGATTCAATAAAGAGACTGGGCAAAAATGGCATCCATGGGAGCGTTCTAAGGCGAAAACCACTGCTGGCCAAAAAGAACACAAAGGCTCATGTCACATTTGCCAAAATATATTTTGATCCCCTTTACTGCTTCAGGATCTGGACGATTTGCCATAATTGATAGAACTATGACTTCTGCTCTCTACTGGGGAAAATCCTAAGGCAAATGTCCAACCATCAGTTGGTGAGATCAAGCTCAAGCGCACTTGGGTTATGCAGCAGGACATTGATCCGAAACACATTAGCAAGTCCACCTCTGAATGGCTTAAAAAAATGAAGGTTTTGGAGTGGCCTAGCCACCGGAATTAAATCCGAGATGCTGTGGCATGACCTTTAAACAGGCCGTTCATGCTCAAAAACCCTCCAATATGGCTGAATTAAAACATTTTGCATAGAGTGCACCACAATTCCTCCACAGCGACGTGAAAGACTCATTGCCAGTTATCGCGAGCACTTGATTGCAGCCGTTGTCGCAGAGGGTGGCACAACCAGTTATTCGGTTTAGGGGGCAATTACTTTTTCACACAGTGCCAGGTAGGTTCGGATAGCTTTTTCCCCTTAAATTAAATCATTTAAAAACTGCATTTTGTATTTACTTGGGTTGTCTTTGTCTAATATTAAAATTTATTTGCTGATCTGTAACTTAAGTGTAACGAATATGCAAAAATATAAGAAATTAGGAAGGGGGCTTTTTAAATACTTTTTCATGGCACTGTAGATACAAGCAACATAATTCAGAACAAGCTGAATTCTTTAGAGTTTGAGTGAAGTTTCTTGGCGAAAGTATGTAGGAGTAGTTAGTCAGCAAAAAACACGGAGAATAAAAAAATAAAGAGTAGGAACATGAGTGCGCGAGCTTCCAACCTGCCCACTAATAACAAGAATAATAATTATAATTATGGGCAGCTTAGTGGTGCGCTGAAGCCTCTCAGCAGGTTATGGGGTGTCCAGCCTGGGGCCTCTGTGCCTTTGTGTCCTCCCCGTGTTCATGTCGGTTTTTTTTGTCTCTGTCAAATCGTGGGGGTGAGTGCGCGTGTGAATGGCGGGTGAATTCTACTTTGGTTTGGTGAGCTGTCTAATGCGCGTCCCTGCATTTTGCCTATAGTTGTCTGGGATATGCTTCAGCTCCCCTGCAACCCAAGTGAGGAAGACGAAGTTTAGATAATTGAGAGACTAATAATAATAATAATGGTAGTGGGTAGTAATATAATTACCACTTCGGGAGTGGTTGCCCCTGCCCACGTGAGCCCCGGGCTCAGCTGGCTCCGGCTGACAGTACCCAGTTAGAGCCCCTACTCAGGGTTACATAGTGACTAGCCTAATGACAAGTCATAATAGTAAATTACCGAACCGCATCGGTCACCGCGCGGGTAAACAAGGGCCGCGTCCCTCAGTGGGGAACCAAGCTGAGGTCGAAAAGTTGGATACTGGAACAAACTCCTCCGTTTTCACTGCTCCAGAGGAGAACCGCACAGAGGTAGTACCTCAAAGCAGCCTTCTGGAGACAAACAACCAACAAGAAGCGATGGTATCTAACCGACAACGTTGGACTCGGGATGAGTATAAGGGAGTTATGGAAGCTTACTACCCCGCTGCCAATGAACCGTCTGGGCAATCTAACACCTACACCCTCTGGAGAAGAAAATATCCCACTGAAAGACCCAACGTGGATGCAAACAAGCCGGCTAATATTAGAAGATACATCATCAAAAACAAGAAACTTACTGACATGGAGCTAGACGAAATCCAAAGCAAGTGCAGATCCCCTACAGTTGAGAACAGCAATTCAAATCAAGACCTTGCAGAAGAAAACCAACACTCTGATACTGATGGGCTAAACGAACCTATCACAAAAAAACGAGACTCTGGCTGCAACTCAGCTCTCCTCCGATGAAGTATCCGAAAATCATGGAATATCAAATGAAGTGAAAGCCATGAAAGAGAGAGTCATACAGAAATGGGAGATTGTGAAAAAAACAACCAATGCATGAAAGACCCCCTATTCAGAAGGTAAAAAAGAACCGTTTCCTGAGGTTGCTCAATCTCTCAAATGAGGCTATTAAAGAGATCAAAAGAACTACAGGTCCTCTCAACATAACCGAAATAAACCAACTGATCTGTGCAACAGCAGTCTCCATTACCAAACACCTTAACTTAAAACCAGTCAACAAGATCACAAGTGTAAAGAAACCACCAAAATGGAAAAGCAACACAGAGAAGGAAATCAAACAGAAAAGAAGCGATCCATCCATCTTGACTGAGATTGCGAAAGGTGCAAGAGTGGGTGAAAGGAAGGTAAAATGTATTACAAAGAAATACAACATAACCAGCCTGGATATGAACATGGTCAAAGAGTCCCTAAAACAGCAAATACAGGCCAAAGCACAAAGACTGCGAAGATTTGAGAAACGAGTACGGTTCTACAGACAAACGAGATCTTTAAAGAAAATCCCAAGAAATTCTATCGGGAAATTGGCAAGAAGACGATCAAAGTACAAAAACCACATTCAGAAGATGAAGTTGTGTCATTCTGGAGTAACATCTGGGAAACCAAAAAGACACACGATGATCAATTGTCTGCCTCGCATTGTCTCCTCTCAGCTCATTACTAAACCCAACAACCTATGGATATGACATCTTAAGTGGCAAGATCAATCATCTGTTTTACATGGTTGACCTCAAAACACTTGCTAAACACGATGAACAACAGACAGGTCTTCTAACTATCGTTATGACATTCAGTAATGACATTAACATGGAATTTGGTCTGGAAAAATGTGCAAAGGCCACATTCAAGAGAGGAAAATTGACCAAAACAACTGACATTGAGCTAGACTTGGATACTACTTTCCGAGAACTAGAAATGGAAGGATCATACAAATACCTTGGAATTAATCAGGGGGATGGAATACAGCACTCAACAATGAAGGAAAAGATCAGAAAAGAGTATAATCGAAGAGTCCGGCTCGTTCTAAAGAATGAATTCAAATCGCGCCATAGATTTGAATCGATTAACACCCCTGCTGGTCCAGTCGTCTCATACAGCTTCAGCATCATTGACTGGAAAGAAAGTGAAGTACAAAGAATGGATGCAAAAACAAGGAAGTTTCTGACCATGAGAAGGATGCATCATCCAAAGGCTGATGTAGACAGACTCTACATTCCTAGGAAGGATGGAGGCAGAGGTCTTATCCAGTTGGAAATGAGCCTTTAAACAACAACCATTGGACTAAATGCCAACCTTCAGGAAACAAAAGATCTCATGCTGGTACTGGTGAAGGAACACGATGGAAAAAAGAAGCTGTATTCCATAAAGAAGAAAGCAGAAACATACAATAGAGAACTGGATGTACAATGCCTGAGTGCAACAGAGTATGAATCGGCTACCTCATGTGCAAAACGAACTAAGACCAATGCTAAGCCGAAAGCACAAGTCCAAATTGCTCAACGATGGGAAGAGAAGCCTAGGCACGGAAAATATCCTACAAGAGTCAAAGAGGTAGATGTTGATTGCCACACTACTCACAAAAAGCCTCAAGGCGGAAACAGAAGGCCTGATTGTTGCAGCTCAAGATCAAAGCTTGGCAACACGATCCTTCCAACACAGGATAATGAAAAATGAGTCAAACCTTATGTGTAGAGTATGCAACCGTTACGAGGAGACCACCGAACATGTTATATGTGGCTGCCCTGAACTAGCCAAGTCTGAGTACATACATAGACATTACAAAGTGGCATCCTACATCCACTGGAACATCTGCCAAAGCTGTAACATCGAGGTAACGGAAAAGTGTTATGAACCTACCCCAGAAAATGTAACCCACAATGAGATTGAATCACTGACCATCCTCTGGGACCTGCCTGTGCACACTGACAGGGACATTGCTGCCAATCAGCCAGACATCATTCTCAAAGATGTAGAGAAGAAAATATGTCTGCTGATTGATGTAGCTACCCTGTCTGAAAGAAACATCTGTCAAGGTGGTTGAAAAGCTTTCCAAATACAAGGATCTTGAAATTGAAATTTCGAGGATGTGGGGACTACGGACAGAAACTGTGCCTGTGGTGATTGGTGCACTCAGACTAATTAAGAAGGGTCTTCAAAAGCATGTTGGGAAAATCCCTGGTAACATCTGCATTGAGGAACTGCAGGAGATAAATTTACTTGGAACTGCCCATATTTTAAGGAAAGTACTATCTATTGCCTGATTGCTCCCCGCCCCCTGTCGTTCCTCATGAAACTGGCAGTTTCCCGGCGCTGCGGACTGCAAAAACCAGACAAATGAAGATGTTGATAATAGAAATAATTTGTACCAGTTCATTTTTTGCCCATTGCACAAACATCCAGAAATTTTCTATCAAGGGTTACAATGTTTTTCATTGTGACCGCCCTAGGAAAGGTGAAGGCATTGCCATCTACGTTAAAACTACATTTCAGACAGTTTGAATTATTAGCCTTGAAGTTTCAACTTTTTAAGGACAATTTTATTACTGTAGTACGTTGTTACAGGCCCCCTTCAGCAAGCAAAGAGGCTATATTGTCATTGAGTAGGCACTTGTCAACCTTAGATTTTAATGAGATTCTCCTGATTGGAGATTTAAATTGGGACTGGCTGTCCCCCATCTCAGACAGTTTTAAATCTACTTGCGACTCTTTCAATCTTACCCAACTAATCACAAACCCAACTCGTCCAAACCTTAAATGCCCAGAAAAATCCTCTCTTCTTGACTTATTTTTAAGAAATTCTCCGCAAAAATATTTAGATGTTGGTATTTTTGCGAATGATGTGAGTGACCATTGTGTCATAGCTACAGTAAGACAAGCAAAGCTCCCAAAAATCAAACCTCGAATTGTTTTCAAACGAGATTTTAAACACTCCTGTGAGCAAGCCTTCTTTCGTGAAATTTGACTGGAACAAGATCTCTCTCATTTCTGATATAGAGCTAGCTTGGAATTACTTCCATGATACTTTTACTAAAATGATAAACAAGCATGTTCCCTTCTGAAAATTTAGGGTAAAGGGTCGAAACAATCCATGGTTTTCCCCTCAGTTGTCCAGCCTACAAAACAGAGGGATATTGCATGGTCTAAAGCCAGAAAATCTAAATCCCAGACAGACTGGTTGATTTTTAGACAACTTAGAAACTGCTTTACCTCACTTATTAAAAAGGCCAAGGCTGACTTTTACCTCTCCAAAACTGCAGGAAGCTTAAATGATCCAAAAAGATTCTGGAGGGTAATTAAGTCTTTGTACGGTAATGTCATTAGCAATGAGTGGCCAGCACATATTTTAAAAGAATCCCGCATCCTCACAGACAAATCGGACATTCTTCATTATTTTAACGAACATTTTATTTCTTCAGGTTCTTTATTTGACTCTTCCAATTCAGCTTCTGATCTACCAAGTGAACAGAGAGCCCACCCCAAAACAGTTGTTACTTCATCCTTTTAATTTTACCTCTTTTAATATGACTGAGGTACATAAAGCTTTAAAAGGGCTAGATCCAAGTAAGTTTGCAGGCCCAGATGAGCTGGAACCTTATTTCCTTCAATTAGCAGCTGACGTTATTGCGCCCCCTTTAACCCATTTATTTAATCATACTCTAACAAACAAAGCTATTCCTAAAATTTGGAAATCTGCCTTTGTTCTCCCTTTATTAAAAGGAGGAGACCCCTCCCAAGTAAATAACTATAGACCAATATCTAAGCTTTGTGCCTTAGCTAAAGTTCTGGAAAAACTTGTATGCACTCAACTTAAAGATTTTCTCGAACACAATAAAATTTTATTGCAATACCAGTAAGGTTTTAGGAAATGCACCTGCAAAACCACACAAGCACCCACATGAACATACAAAATCTCCTCCCTCATACTTTGTGGAAGTTGAGGAAACAATTCCTTTCATGACTAAAACACAGGTAAGTGGAACATTTTGAGCTACCGCAGGGGAGCTCTTTTAAACAAGTTGCCACATGATAGGTTTTCAACAGCTCAGGATAACTTACATTTTTAATTCCTTGAAAATATACTCGGCATTTTAAGGGTTAAAGCAGTATTTGGAACACCCTGTAATGTGGCAAAATCTGAACTGGTAGCCACTCACATTGAATTATAAGTGGTCGAGCGCTGTGGGGTTTGCATCAATGCACACAATGCCGTAGCGTCCATCAACGTCTGTCGAGGGGCGATCCTGACCACTCTTTTAAGACACCCTCAGCCAGAGATCTTGAAATCTGGACCTTGAATTCAAATTCAGTCCAGGTTTTCTTTAATCCCAGGTAAGAAAATGAATATTTTGCTCCCCTAATTGGCCGGATTGTCTCTACACCTGACTCCCAGGTAAAGGGAGGGTGGAAAACTGTTGTGTTCTGGGGTAGTATTGTTGATGGTTTTAACAGTTTCATGTTCCAGTTTCTATAGTTCATAGCCATTGTTCATGTCACAGTTTTAACAGTTTCTTGTTTAGGATTACTCATTTCATCATTCATGTTTATTGTCCATGTTTTTACTTTTCCATGTTTTTGTTTTTGCCAGGTCTGCCCAGCCACTCCACCGCTTGTCTGCGTTCCGCCCCGTGCCTTCGCTGTTGCACATTTCTGAGCTCTGGTTGGCTTTGGTATTTCCCCCTTCCTTCTGTGTTGTGCTGATTCGGGGCTCTCTAATCTTGATTGGCAATTAACTGTTTTTAAGTTCCTAACATTTACTAACATTCACTGGGTTGGTGTAATTCTTAGATAGGCACATTACTAATATTACTAATTTAGACAGGGAGTTTATCGTCATGATTCCTGCTTTGCTATTTCAAGATCTTGCTGTGCTTTTCATTCTGAACATTCATGCTGCTTTCAAACTGCATACTTAATTGGTACTTAAGCTGAGCCGCTCATTCTCTTGTCCGCCAATCTCTGTCCATGTCTTGATCTTGCCATGCCTCTTGTTTCTCCTTCTCCAGGTGTTGTCCCTCATGTCTTGATTTCTTAGCCTTTATCTGGATGCGGTGGAAGTTGGCTGGCAGACAGTGTCTCAAGTTCATGTTCCATTGCTAGTTTCATGTCCAAGGTTCACGTGCGGTTCATGACCACAATTCTTTGCTTCTTGTATATAGCGTATTTGTTTTCCAAGCCTAGTCTTGTTATTAATAGCCTTAGTCTCGTTATTCATTTCTGTTCTTGTTCATCTCCCTGGAGTTTCCAGTGCCTTTTGTTTTTTGTTGTTTTCTGATCTTAGTTCTCAGCTCTGTGAAGCTCTCTTTAGTTTGTGTTTTGCAACCCTTTGGGCCAAGATTTTTGTTGGCCCTCTTGCCAGTTTTGTTTATTTTCAATAAACTCCTCATTCCTCTTCACCTCGCTCCTGGTGTCTACCTGATCTCGCATCAGAAAACCAGCAGTCCTCGGATCGTGATTTGAGGAACAGGGCCCTAAGACCTTGCGGACTTTACTGAGCCACGTGCAGAAGTGTGGAAAAGATCTTTTAAAACTATTAGCATGGCAATGATGCCTGCCAAAAATGCTTAAAAATGTACCATAGAGAGCCATAAATTGTTTTAAAAAAAATCCCGTTGCCAAAAAAAATTAGTTCACTGTCCTGCTGGCTTTTTGCATGTTCCAAGTACTTAAGAATTTGATAGTTTTTCAGCAGACTGTCTTGCATTACTTACTTGCATGTGTCTCGCCAGGTGATCCGAGGCAGCCTCTGATGTGGAGACCAGGGCTCTGTCATGGCTGTAGTATCTGCATCCACTGCCTTCAATGAAATTCAAGCATTTATTCATAAAACTCTCTTTTAAATTCAATCCATAAAACCCGCAGACCCATACATGGATTTGTTAAATACAGCTGCTGTATTCAATCCAATGGACCATCAGGCCAATTTTTAATGCGAGTGGAGATCCCAAGGTTTTAAAAAATCCCAAATATGTCCTGCTGAATTATAGGGAAAAGTGAGTGAAATGATGAACAAGATCTGGATATTTTCCATTCTATGTAATGCTGTGGCAATAAAATCATTGCTTCCTGAGTTTGAATATATGTGTGACGCAGCCTCAAAAGTGCTGTGACCTGAAGATACAGAGCATGTGTGACATTGTGCTGAGAAAAATGCTTTTTCTCTTTAAAACTAATGAAGGGCAAACTGTAGTGAGAAACTTTCAGAGTTTAAAGGGTTAACATTTGGTGTCTCAAATGTGCTTTTTTTAATCTTCTGCAGTACTATCATGGGAAGAAATAAGCATCTAAGACAAAATTTAAATAAAGAATTGACAGTGCCTAAAACTTTTGCTCAGTACTGCACATGCACCATCTTGGAAACGAGACAAGACGAACAGGTGGGCTCTGGCTGTCTCAACTTAAATATTTTCATAATGATAAAAATGCTTCTTATTGGGCCATTCTACAGAAACGGCTCCTTTTGGGATAGCATTATGTCAAAAAGAAATTTATTTTCATACATTTAAACTTCAGTAACTCTTTTAACCATTTTGCTGTATGAATCCACAAAAATTAGGGCTTAATTGATTATCTTTATTTTTCTACACTCGCTCAAAACTTGCTTCTGCAAGTTCTACTGCATTTTTTTGTAATTGTTACCTCATAAATTCATGTTTTCAATAGTTTTAAGAAATAATATTGCTTAACATATTCCGTACACTTAGATAAATTAAAAAAAAATGTATGATGCCTTTTGAAAGGCTTAGAACAAAGACAATCATAGTAACATAAATGATGGTAACACAAGTGACAATTTTCATCTCAAAGCCATTTTATAAAATGGCAGCAATAGTAATTCAAACCAAATGTTGCTATTCATGTTGGCCTCATTAAAATTCATAATAAAATCCAAATGTCTTACATTTCTTTGCATTCCCCTTCCCATAAAACGGGTAACACCAGTGACACCTAAAATCCCCATATAAAATAGTGAGATAAAGGGTCAATTTTACAAAATATAAAAAGAGGCAGACCGTCTCTCAACAAGTTGTTTGCTCAGTAGGAAATGATGTTATAAATTTTTTTTTTTCAGAATAGGGGTTATTATGAAGTGGTAACACCAGTGACATGACACTCGGGGACAGCCATTTCCATTCAATTATTTCTAACAACGAGTTGGAATTTTATTAAATTATGCTATCCATTTCATAAATGTGATATTGGTGTAAAAATGATTGGATTCAAAATGTGGGGAAAATATACTTTAACACTTAAAATCTGACATTAAACCTCCACACATCAGCCTGGGGACAGGCAATTTTCATGTGTCTCAAATTTGGTATGATTGGTTAATAATGAATTTGACCCAATGCCAATGCTCAAATTGGTATTGCTATTCAAAGAGCATCTTATATTACTCACGTATATATAAATATATACATCTAATGTGAATATTAGCTATAATTAATTAGCAAATAGTATGCAAAGCCATGGGACAAGAACGTGGCTTTTTCTGTCGAATGGCCCTTATTACTATTATTATAGTTGTTTCAGTGAAAGGTCATTTTTGTCAATATTTTGGAGTAGACATCAAATAAGGATGCAAAAAAGAGGCATTAAATATATTCACTTTTGTTCATATTTACTAAGTGCCCCAGTTAGAGGTCAGGGCACCGTATGGGCTTTCACTGTAAACTGACAGGGCAATCGGAAGATTGAAGATCAAATTTACCTTTGAACGGCCTTTGGGTGCTTGAAGCTGTGAGTTTGTGTTTCTCCTGGAATATAATTGTTGTTCTTTTTTAGACTTAATATCTGCAGATAATGCTCATGGACAGTAATTAATTGTCACCATAGAACAACACATAACTCTTTTAAACTTCATTTTTTATTACGGCTAAAATGTTAAATAATAAATTAACTGCTTTAATGCATCATAATATAGTTCTCGTCTGTCAGTGATACAGACCGGCCGCTCCCTCCAGTGTCACATGACTTGAGCATTGTGGGTGACCAGCCGTCTACACTCCTGCGTTTCCAAAATACCAGCGATAATGAGCACAAATGATTCGAACTAGGAAACTGGCTTCCTGCTTGCTGTGGTTAAAAGGTTGAGCAAAGGCCCAGCTGTTGTAACCACACTGGTTGTATGTTTGATTTGACTGTTCATGCCTTTTAAATGCTCCAGAAAACCTCGGCAAAAATAGTAAAGCTTCATCAACTATGTCGGTTGTTCAAGAACAGAAATTTCCATTTGCAAAATAAAAACAGGAAAGAATTTAGAGCTGAAAACATGTTTATACACTTAAGATGAAATCTGAAACCTTGGCTGCGTAAGCCTCAAAGGTGTTACATTCTTATTGATTTAGTGTAGGCGGTTTTGTTGTCATTGCTAGAGGTGAGTCATGTTTCCCCGAAGGACCTGTGTTTGGTCACCCAATCGCGGCCTGAACAGTAAACGGCGGTTCCTGCCCTTGCAGGGGTGAAATGTACCATTTTTCCTGGGTCTGCCCGTTCGCATCCCTCACCGTATGTGGTTTGGGGTATATTGGCTGAAACAGGCTTTCCCGAATCTTATGATGATGTCGCTGTGAAATGATGCCAGTAACTACCAAAGCATTGTGGGACGTGTCATGCAGTGTGCTGGTCCATCCCACTATTTAACCTTCATATGCATGAGCGGCACCATGGGGGCCCAGTGGCCTCTCCCAGGATGCAATGGG
This sequence comes from Gymnothorax reevesii, assembly GCA_029721435.1. Taxonomy (NCBI): domain Eukaryota; kingdom Metazoa; phylum Chordata; class Actinopteri; order Anguilliformes; family Muraenidae; genus Gymnothorax; species Gymnothorax reevesii. The sequence continues at coordinate 54,840,135 of CM056590.1, forward strand.
ACAAATCTAATAAAATTTTCTAGTTTATAATAATGCGTGCATAATATTCACTGGGTACCTGGAAAGACCCAATGCAAATATGGGGATAACATGCAAACTCCTCTCAGGAGTGCCTCAGGTGGGATTCAAACCCATAACCCTCTTGCTGTGCAGTGATTGAGCTCCCTGCACCACTGCGCCATATTCCTGTGTGTGATTTCATATTTTGAACGTGTAGTTGACTTATATGACACACATATATAAGATATGTGTCCCGTACAGGGGTACTATGGTTTGGGACAGAAGACAAAAGTGTCTCTGAATGAAGCAGCTTATGTAAAAACATTAATGTGTTTACCATTGACTGTACAGTTTATGGCGTATACAGTATGCAATACTTCAAGGCCTCTGAGTCATATTACAGGCATGAAAATATTACTGTAAAATTATGTGCATTTTTTCCGCTCCCTGCCCTGATCTACTGTCCCGACATCATCAGGGCAAATGTGTGGCTTCTGCATTACGCCTGTCATCATCTCTTACACAGTTCTGCTAAAAAATCTGTCTTATTCTCCTCCTTGCTGTTTTTCAGTTTGCGTCTCATTGAATTTAGCACTTTCCTTGAAATATTCCTTTCACTTCTCCAGTTTTTTGCTCTTTCGCTCCTTGCTGGTGTCTTACACAGCTAAGTCATGTGGTCTCCCACGACCACTAGATCCACTGGTCCTGCTGAGACGTCGCTTGTCCTTTAAGAAGTCGTTGCCCAGGGCAACAGCAGGGGGAGGAGCACTGGAGTCTTTTGTCTCACTTTCCTGTGTGTAGCTCATCTGCAGGAAGTCCACTGGCTCCAGTCGCCCGCGGCCTTGGTGCCGCTCAGTTGCCAGGTTAGCGGAGTTCTGCTGGTGGGCTGTCCTGTCGCTGAACGGCTGGCAGCCCGTGGGGGCATGGCCAGCGTGAGGGTGGGGCAGCGTGGTCGCCAGGCATTGGTCAAAATCAGGGGGCGGGGTTTGGGAGCGGGGTGTCCCAGGCTTGCATTCGATGGCTTTTGCGGCAGGGGCAGGTGAAGCCGGCGCGGTGCTGGAGGTCAGTATAACACGAAAGCAGCGCTTGGACTGCTTCCAGGCCAGGTGGTAAAGCTCGAGCACGCTCAGGAAGAGGGACACGCCCGCCACCGTCAGCATGAAGGCAATGAAGACGTTCTTCTCAGTGGGGCGCGACATGTAGCAGTTGACTGGGTTGGGACAGGGCTGTTTCTCGCAGATGTACAGAGCGCTGAGGAAGACTCCGTAGATCCTGTACTGAGCCATGATGAAGGCCACTTCCATGGCGGTGCGTATGAGGATGCTCAGGACGTACGTTTTCAGCAGCGCCCCCCTCAGGCGAGGCTTCCCCTCCTCTGGCATCCTGGACTCCCTCTCCTCTGGGTACTCCTTCTCCCCTCCGCCCGCCTCCCCCCCGCCCTGGTCCTCTCGCTCCAGCCTCCTCCGCTTCTCCTCCGCTCGCAGGATGTGCATGGCGTGGCCCATGTAGATGAGCGACGGCGTGGAGACGAAGACAATCTGCAGCACCCAAAAGCGGATGTGGGCGATGGGGAAGGCCCAGTCGTAGCACACGTTCTCGCAGCCAGGCTGCTCCGTGTCGCACATGAAGTCCGACTGCTCGTCGCCCCAGGACGATTCTGCCGCCGTGCCCAGAACCAGAATGCGGAAGACAAAGAGGACGGTCAGCCAGACCTTGCCCACTGACGTAGAGTGTTCCTGCACCTCCTCGAGGAAGTTTCCCAGCAGGCTCCAGTCACCCATCACCACTCACCACACGGGCGATAGACACCTGAGGAGAGACATTACAGGACATCAGGTATTACCACAAACGGCCCTCATATTCAAATCCAGCCCTGGTTTTCTGCTCTCCCTGGCAATTAAATCCAATAATTGGTGTTCCCGACCAGCAAGACTGTCTTTATACCTGACTCCCCGGTAATGGGCGGATGGAGATTTGGTGGTTCTTGGCCCTCTCGGACTGTGATTTGGGTGACGGGGTTATTGAGTCACCTGTAGGACAAAATGCATCAATAAACAATCCATGCGGGTGGTATTGTAGAATCTGAACATATGGCTGAGAAGCCTGAACCAGAGCCAGCAGTAAAACTTTTATGACATTCCCCTAGGATGCTCCTGAAGCCTGCCTGTGGGGGGTAGCATCTCTGGCTTTGCTCATTGGGGGGGGGGGGAACGGGGGGGCGGGGTCGCAAAGCCCTGTGGGTCCCAAGTCTCCTGTGAGAGTCATATCACTGTCCCCATAGTTCAGTTACATTGATCTGTTTAAAATAATCTAAATCTCTAGGAAATTCATAATATGTTTATATGTTCAATATCCTGTCAAGAAAGCACTTATATACTTATAATCCAATTAAACTACATAATACTCCATCTTAAGGCTTTTTCAGGACAACTGCATCATATTAGCACATATTCCTATCATGTTTGGTCTTGTTATTTTTGGGGGAATCCAAGGAGTTGAATGGAGCAGGTTTCATTTCCCTTGAAATTATGGTTCATTCCCTTTGGGAAACTCCTGAAAATTGGTCAGATTCCTCTCTTCTCTCAATGCTAGATGGTTTTATAACCCCAATGGTGGAAAACCCAGATTCGGCCCTCCCTTCCTCCACCCTGATCAAAGGTGTGGCTTTGGGCTTAAAACCAAGAGATTCTAGTCATTGGGGGGTCTGCATTTCGAGATCTCGCGTGCGGAAGGGTGAGTAGTCTTATAATTATGGAGGATCACATGCCGCCTCGCTCTGAGTGTTTGGGTTCGCGCGTAAGTTGCGGATCTAGGTAGGCGGGGAGGGATGGTATCTGAGTTCTCCCTCGGCACGCGGTGCAGCTTCCATTTTTCCAGATATGAATTTATTCACTCTTTCTTAATTGTGTGTAACTGATAATTGGCTTAACGTTGATTTGTTTGATCTAAGTTTGTGCCTACCTGGTGATTAAATTATTGTTATTCCTTGCAGCTTGTGTGGTCTCCGTGACTCTTAACACTTGTACATTCTTTCTAGCCTTGTTACGACCGGTACTTAGGGGGCGATTTCTTACCATTCCAGACTAACTAGCAGATGTTGTAGATAGTGATAAGTTTTAAGTTGGATTTCAAATTACGTTCTACCCCTAAAGGATTTTTGTATTACTGGTCCTGGAGATTGTATCTTAAAAGAATGCCCCTGGGCTGAGAAGCCGATATTTTAGTGACTCCTTAAGGGGCCCTTTTGTGCACATAAACCTGGGTTTGTGATATGTTTATGCTCAGTGCTACTTTGTTTATGCCTAGATGCTGCAATCATGGTAATTTCTTCCATCCTCTAGAACTATCACCGAACTAAGATAAGGCGGCGACATTTATTAAACCTGGGGGCGTTTACTGTGTAACAGTGTTTTTCACAGACAAGTCTGATTGCGTAGCTGCCTCGAGATTCATGCTTGCTGTCCCCAAACTATCAATTCTAATTCTAATTTGGACTCAGATATTTAACGAGGATGTAACAAAATTTGGTTTTCTAAATGTATTATGTATTAGATTAATTGTAATCGTTGTGTTTTTATGCCCCATCTTTGGACGGAGAAAAATATCCATTATACTGTGATTCACACCAGCCAGGAAGTTGCTCGAATTAATGCCAGCCATGAAGAACATGTGAAACCTTCAGCCCTGTGCAATGTCCGTCCTTGGTATTGTTTTGTGAGGTTCTACAGTATAATAAAACAAGCAATGCCAAGACCAAATTTTGTGTAACCAAGCTGATAAGGTAACTTTAGGAGGGGGTGACCTGCGCTCCCTGAAGAGGAGAGTCTCCAAACTGCTCTTGAAGGAGTTCCATGGCTCAGGGGTTCTTTTGGAACTGAGGTCATTCCACTTGGAGGGAGCCAGAGAGGGCAGGAGACATGACCCGGAAGTACAAGTGCGGAGAGTAGTAAGTACCAGGACTCCCGTGAGGACGTTAAAAGCAGGGTGAGAGCAGAGTCGAGAGCCTGGTTGGGTCAAGCTTCGAGTCCTTAGTTGTGCCCAGGTCTCGGGCCAGAACGTAAAAGTCCTGTAATGTGTCTCCACACACAAACTCACGTAGGCGACTTCACTGGCTAATTCTCGCTCCTTGTTTAAGAAGCATGCTGATTAACTAATCTAGATCCCTGGAAGAAACTGATAGTTCTAACTTTTCTATCTTCTGAATAGGAGTTGCAATGTATGCCTCTTCCTGCTCAACTACAACAGTCAGCTACTACATAACTGTCTTCCTGTCATCAGGAATTCATTGCATAGGCTATCTCCAGGTTTGTATTGAGTTTTTGTTGAAAATCTCCAATGAAAATTGATTTTATTCCAGCAATACTCTTCATCTTTGTAACTGTCATGGTTTGTGAGGTGTGCGTGTGGTTTAGACTTTTCTGTGCGGCTCTCGTCCCGGGACAATATTGAATTCCTTGGCCATCGGATTCTTTACCCAGCTGGCTGATTGAGCTGGGGTGGTGCCTTCCCGGACTCTATATAAGCAGGAAGTCCGGCACACCTCCTTCGCTAGAGCATTTGTTTTTAGCTTCGCACTATTGAAGAAGATATCTGTAGTCAGGTTTTCTATGACTGTCTATCTTCTTATTGTTGGAGTTTCTTCTCCCTTTTGGCTATCTCGCTTTGCTTCCGTGGTTCGGACTATTATACGTCCTTTGGTAGCTCGAGTACTTTCGCTTGGTCTGTATTATTCTCTGTGTTTGTACTGTGTCCATGCTGCTCACTTTCTCTCTGGTCTTTGCACTTGGCCTCCTAATTCTACCGGCCATTACAGTAACTGGGCCGACCACATTACACAGATCTTCACATCAGCAATTAAAGGGTGGCGGGAAAATAACTCATTTGTGGCAATTGATTGAGACTGAACTGTCTCCCGCTTTCTCTCTCTCTCTGTGAAATGAGTTAGGTTTATTTACAGTAGTTTGTATTGAAATAGTACATACATATCATATACAGCTGCTAACACATGGCTCTAACCCTTTAAGCACTGAATACATATTCAAGGAATTAAAAATGTAGTTATCCTGAGCTGTAGAAAACCTATCATGTGGCAACTCGTTTAAAAGCATCTGGATTTGACATCTTACATCATTGGGTTAAAGGACATTGGTTTTATGCTATGGTATATCAGGCTTTGTTAGACTGCGTACCTGTGTCAGAACGATAGTGACCGGCATTTGAACTGTGTGTCAGCTATATATATGTATATGTGTGTGTGTGTGTGTGTGTGTGTAAATGGTTTATAGCCTGCTCATCCCCAACCTTACTCGCAAACCTCTGTTCGCAGGAGTCCATGGGAAAAGGGTCTGAAAGGGTGAAAGGTCTTTATTTACGTGACTCAATGTAAATATACTATACACAGTACCAGGCCCATGACTGCATGCTATTATTTATACTGTATATAACTTATTATTTTCCCATATTTAGCCAGGGAAGTCCTGTTGAGATTGAAATCTCTTTTTCAAAGGAGCCCTGGGGGTTGAGGTCAGGGGGGGAGAGGGCAATTTGCACAGTCAATCAGATCAGGGGATGATGATGCGGCAAGTTGAAAGAGCCAGTTTGGGAGTTTAGCCATGACACCGAGGAACCCCCTACTCTTATCGGAGAAAGACGGATCAGTTATTTTGTTTTGAGTGAAATATGAGCAGTTTTACCTTAAATAACCTTAAATGACACAATGTCAGAAAGTAGAAAAGAGTCTTCGATTTCGCTAGATGGTTACCTTAATTTATCAAGGTTAATAAAGACCAGATTTATCAGTAACTATCTTTACAAATTATTTCCATTTTCCAGCATTGGTCGCAAAATCATTCTAATTTCGGAAACGCTGGCGAGTACATGCGACAGGAAACAGCCTACATGCGTTTCACATCCGTGGGAACTTCACTGATGCGTTCGGTGAGAACTCATAGAACCACGCAACTGTCAGTGTTGAAAAAAATTCAGTAAATATGCTCAGCAAATATCGCAGCCAATGGCTAATTTGCTGATTCAAATTTAAGTAGTTTTTTTTTTTTTTTTGTAACCAAGAGGCATTTATAAATTAAATCTTTCCATTTCGAGCTACTTTTGATACGTGGGTGTTCAAAAACTTTTAGCCAGTAGTGCTTACTGTACACATCAACAGAGTTCTAGTTATGATAGACTATTTAGTCATTATTGGTTTTTATTATTTTTTTAATAAGTCTGAAAACTGGGCCGTATTGCCAGTGCTGTCTAATGCGGAGAAACTGGGCTCCACCGATTCTGGTGGCCTGAGTTTGTAAGATAAAACAAGGTTGTTCCTAATTCATCTTGTGATCTTTCTGAAAATAATATCTGAAATAAATTCTCTAAGCCAATGCTGATCATGAAATGATTAATGATGTCACCCAGCCACTCCACTCATGCAGTAAGCAGGCATATTTAACTGCTCGTTACTGGTTGTGTTTTTACACTCAAAACTGTTTTTAAACCTCCAACTCTGTCAGTTGCCCTCAAGCACTGACCTTTTCCTTTGCAGAGGGACTGAAATTGACCTCAAAAAAAGGGTTCAGTCCTGGTACTGGAGAGTGGAACCCTGGTACTGGAGAGTGACCGGGCGTTCTGGCTTCCCCCAATCCTGTTCCCAGGCAGCGGTGGAATTTTCCAGTCTTTTCACCTGAGGATCAGCAAACAGATCAAAATTGTCAAACCAGGTGAGGTGAGGTCCCCAGGTCCTCACATCTCTGTCTGCATCTTGCCTCTACAGAGCTCATATCACAATATAACTGTTCAGTGGTTTTTTCTTTATTTGTCAAGCTGGTTGCTTTTTGTCATATTGCGATTATTCCTCATATCTAGTTTACTTTGCTGTGGTAACTGGTTATATTTAATGGTCATGACTCTGAACTTCATGCTCTATATAATTTTTTCATTACCTGACCTGCCCTCTGTAGTTGTTCAAACGACTTTTAATCTGCGCTTATTGTTTTGGAATCAGAGCATCTGCAGAATAAATGATGTCATGTTTCTATTCTGTTTAGCAGCTGCTGAGGGAATTAAAACCAAAACCTCGAGACTGCTTCTCTCCAAAAGACATCCTCTTTATCCATGACACTCTTCCCAGCATCGCCATCAATTTTCCCTGGAAAAATACCACCACATTCTATGGCAGGTGGTTTTATGGTGCATGAATATCATCTACATTCTTTGCCCCTTCTAAAGTCCAAAAAAAAAAAACTAATTCACAAGAACATGATGTTCATCGTGGAGCACAGGCAGGGTTTTGTGTAGTTGGAGAGGTTTAGTCGTGTTCATCTTCGTCTGTCTGCACCATTGTCGGGGTGAAGGTCACTGGCAGGAAGTCCTACATCGCCAGCTTCAGGAAGCGAAAGCACTTCCCCGCCCGTCCACACAGAGACCCCCCCCCCCACCCCCATTGTGTGGACTGAGTTGGCACGAGCTGCCTTTGCTACTGTAACAGAGGCTAGTCCCATAATTCAAGACCGGTTTCCCCATTCCTGATGTGCTGAACAATACATTAGCACATTCTCACACAATCCACTGGCAAAAAAGGTGCAGAAATTAGTGAGAGTTAGTGGTCCCGTTTTCAGCGATGCCCTGAATAATAAACTCTAATGATGTTATCTCTATGAAGAAGAAGAGGGAGATGGTCGGCTTTATTTCCTCACTCACCCGAGATTCTTCTCAACAGTAAGCAGCCCCAGTGAAGTGCCTAGGGATTAACTCCAGTTCTGAAGCCAGAGCCTTGGTCAGGGACACTGGTAGGAATGTTCCTATAGAGCATGTCTTTCTAAAGCTAGAGACTTGGTCAGGGACACTGGTAGGAGTGTTCCTATAGAGCATGTCTTTTTAAAGCCAGAGCCTTGGTCAGGGACACTGGCTGGAGTGTTCCTATAGAGCATGTCTTTCTAAAGCCAGAGCCTTGGTCAGGGACACTGGCTGGAGTGTTCCTATAGAGCATGTCTTTCTAAAGCCAGAGCCTTGGTCAGGGACACTGGTAGGAATGTTCCTATAGAGCATGTCTTTCTAAAGCCAGAGACTTGGTCAGGGACACTGGTAGGAGTGTTCCTATAGAGCATGTCTTTTTAAAGCCAGAGCCTTGGTCAGGGACACTGGCTGGAGTGTTCCTATAGAGCATGTCTTTCTAAAGCCAGAGCCTTGGTCAGGGACACTGGCTGGAGTGTTCCTAGAGCATGTCTTTCTAAATCCAGGGCCTTGGTCAGGGACACTGGTAGGAGTGTTCCTAGAGCTTGTCTTTCTAGAGCCAGAGCCTTGGTCAGGGACACTGGTAGGAGTTTTCCTATAGAGCATGTCTTTCTAAAGCCAGAGCCTTGGTCAGGGACACTGATAGGAGTGTTCCTATAGAGCATGTCTTTCTAAATCCAGGGCCTTGGTCAGGGACACTGGTAGGAGTGTTCCTAGAGCATGTCTTTCTACAGCCAGAGCCTTGGTCAGGGACACTGGCTGGAGTGTTCCTATAGAGCATGTCTTTCTAAAGCCAGAGGCTTGGTCAGGGACACTGGTAGGAGCATTCCCATAAGTTCAGGGATGGCTCTGAAATTTGGGAGGGGGATGGTCTGTGGTGGAATCTATGCCTCTCTGAAATATGTAGCTTAGATTAAGTGCCTTTTGTGTGTGTGTGTGTGTGTGTGTGCGTATGTGTGTGTGTGTGTGCGTATGTGTGTGTGTGAGAGTGTGTGTGTGTGTGTGTGTGTGTGTGTGTGTGTGTATGTGTGTGCGTGCGTATGTGTGTGTGTGAGAGTGTGTGTGTGTGTGTGTGTGTGTGTGTATGTGTGTGCGTGCGTATGTGTGTGTGTGAGAGTGTGTGTGTGTGTGTGTGCGTATGTGTGTGTGTGAGAGTGTGTGTGTGTGTGTGTGCGTCTGTGTGTGTGTGAGAGTGTGTGTGTGTGTGTGCGGACGGGGAGGACCAAACCCCAGTCCCCTGTCTGCTACATCCTTTCCTATTATGATAGCAGCCATCATCAATAATGCAGATATTTCAGCACATGCGCTGAATATATAAATCCAAATCAATGACCTCGCCCGAAGGGGGAGGAGTATAGTTTTTGGATTGCATTGGATTATGTGTCAGTTAGCAGTCTGGCGGAAAAAACGATTTGCTCAAATTAAACAAAAATGTCGGGAAAGGTGTGTATAGTCGTCCATTAACCCTTTCCCACTTAAGCTTTCCTGGGAAACTTGATCTTAAATGTTCCTCGTTGCAAACAAGTGAGCAGAGCACTTCTTGGTTAAGTTTAACTCTTCCCCCTCTCAGCCCTAAAGGGAACACAGCAGCGTATACTCTGTGGGGAGCTGAGACCGGGTGTCGAGAGCCGCCTGTGGGGATCTAAGGGATAGGCATTGAGAGGCGCTTGTGAGGCGGAAAGAGTTAATTACCTTTTTGCATTTTGGATCGATTTGTGTCATGGTCTGGGTCATGGACAAACAGACATGTTGTGCCTGGCACAAAAAAAATTGAGTCTGAATTGATACTATTGCACTGATTCAACTTCAGTGAACTTTTTTTTTGTTGCCAGCTTGCTGCTGTCGTGGGAATGTAATCGGCAGTTTTGCTGGGTGAGGGGGAAGGAATGTTAATATCCGCCTGTTTAGAGGCCAGCCTCTTCGTCGCCATATAGTTTTGTTCTGTTTTCCCGGGGAAGCAATCTCAAACAATATGATTTCCTAGTGACAAGGCACTTGAAAAGAAATCACCCTCATACGAGCTTTATGTCTGCCAGAGTACGGAAAACGTGGGGTGGATTTGGGCGGTGGGAAGGGGGAGCTCAGGGGACCCCCACAGGAGATCATTTAAGCCATATTCATTTTTGGGTCACACTTTATATGAGGTGTTGCTCATAAAGGCTTTATACAGCGTGTATAATGTCTTCATAAATGAGACATTATGTCTTCATAAATCATACAAAAGTAAATGCTTTGTAAAGGGTGAAATAAGACATCCTTATTCAACATGCCAGATGTGATATAATTCACAATGCCACTTGGCTAGAGGCGAAATGCTACGAAGGGTGACATTGTCAGCTAAGTGTCATTGTCATTGTCACATCTGGCATCACATGCTGAATAAGGATGTGTTATTTCACACTTTACAAAGTATGACATTTGCTTATGCATAATTTATGAAGACATTATGTCTCATTTATGAAGGCATTATACATGCTGTATAAAGCCTTTATGAGCCACGCTTCATCTAAAGTGTGACCAATTTTGGATTAATATTATTGTCGTGTATCACGAAACAGGCTAATTTCAATTGCCAGGCAGCTGCACAGAGTAAAGATGGGAAAAGTGTTTCGAAAAAGAGGTCTTCCAAGTTTTACTTAATCCAGCGAACACAATACTCCTGCTTCACAGAACTGGCCCCGAGCAGAACAAGAGTGGTCACAATCTCGAACTTAGACATCCACATGAGGTTTAAACTTACAAAAATCAGCCACAAATATGAAAAAAAAAAAAATATATATATATTATAATGGTCAGCTGCATTAGCAGACCAAGGCAGACCATCCTGCTTCCAATAGATTTACATAGGCTGTGTACATCACATTTGCAGAGCGATATTGTCCCGACCCCAATGCAAACATGTTGTTGTCAGAGGGCGGGCGTGAGAGTGCTCAAGACCAGAGCTTTGACATAATCAGATTCCTCTACTCCTGTTCATTAGAGAAAAAGGACAGAGAAGAAGAAGAGCTCTCTGGAAGAGCACTCGTTCCTAACTGTTGTGTCAGGATCCTTGAAATTGGCAAATGGTCTCTTTCCAGAATGGGAAGATAATTTATGTTGATCGAATTTGCAATTTTAGCGATTGTATTATAAGGACATGTGACACAAGTGCGCAAACTTTAAGCGTTAATAGCTTGTAGCAGCATGAAATGAAATGACCAGTGTGAATGGCCGTATTCTGGGAAGAACCGAAAGTATTTCTGACTGTATAGAATTGAAGTTTTTCTCAGCTCTCAAATTTAATTTTACTGACAATGTACCCGTTCTCATCTTTTTTCAGTTATGCCGTTCTCTCTCTCTCTCTCTCTCTCTCTCTATGCTATTGGAAAAAGCTAATGAAGAGGAATTGGACCCCTGTGTTGTAGCTGTCAGATTTCTCCCATATGCAGCCTGGCCCGCTCGCTCCTGATTGCGGAACTTTCCTGCCCCACTCCATAACAGGCTGGATCCGTCGAGCTTATAGCGTCCGTTGTCACGGTAAATATTTATACAGCCACCGCATTTGAAAAATTTTGCCCGATCGCCAGTGTCCGTGTTCGTTCCGTATTTATGCCAACTGAAGCGGCGCGTCAGCGCGGGAGAACCTGGAATCTATCAGGACCTGAAAGCTGAGTCAGCGCGCGCTTGCTATTAAGCAGACGCTCGGCCGGACCGGCATAGGGTTTGGCGGCACTAAAATATGAGATCTGTCCTCTTCCGGGCACAGATATCACCCGGCTCATGGCGTTGTGGTGAGAAAGTGGGTAATTATAAACGCGTGCGGTTTTTTAACGTTATGTAGTAAACTTCCAAGGAACAGCTGGCGCGGCAAGGATCTACATTTTAACAACATAGGGAGAGGCATGGGCTCCTGCCAGAGGTCCTTATGAGTGGGCTTTAATAAAGTATACATAAATATAAATAGTGCCGCAGAGCATAAGAGACACCTGTCATTAAGGGTTTAGTGATGAATAGCGAGGGCTGTCTAAAATGACTGTCACCGTTAAAAATAAAACCTAAAAAACTTTGGCAACCAGCTGCAAAGCATTTTTGAGTGTGCTCAACTTGAGTTTTTGGGTTATACAAACTACAACCCCAATTCCGAAATAACTGGGACAAAGTGTAAATTGTGAATGAAATCAAAATGCAATGACAATCAGATCACATGAGCCAATATGTTATTTACAATGGAACACAGATAACATTTCAAGTGTCCAAACTGAGACATTTAACATTTTTTATCCACAAAATGAGCTTATTACAAATTTTTCTGGCTGCATCTGGTCTCCTAAAAAGTTTGGACACAGGGCTGAAAAAGGGCTGAAAAAGCGAATAATATATTAGAGAATCAGCTGAAAGAACATTTAGCAAGTAATTACGTTAACTGGCATCAGGTGTGTAACATGATTGGCTATAAAAGGGATGTCTTAGAGAGGCTGAGTCTCTCAGAAGTAAAGATGGCCAGAGGCTCTCCCACCTGTTAAGGCTTATGTAAAAAAATTGCAGAATACTTCAAAAACAATGTTCCTCAACGTCAAATTGCAAAGGCTTTGAAAGTCTCATCATTGACAGTGCATAACATCATCAAAAGATTCAGAGAAACTGGAAAAATCTCTGTACCTAAGGGACAAGGCCAAAGACCTTTACTGGATGCCCGTGATCTTCGGGCTCTCAGACGCCACTGCATCACTCACCGGCATGATTCTGTCTTTGACATTACTAAATGGGCTCAGGAAAACAGCCCGCGTGTCGCTACCGCTTTTGGTAATATTATAGAAGTTCTTGCAGTAGCTACCACTCGGCTGTAGTGCTATACATGGAACTACATAGCATAGAAGCCCCGAGTGAGGCCGCTGTTGTCCCTCGTCTTCTCTGTGCAGTGTGCAAACGGCTCCTCCCTTTCAGTAATGGCCAAAACGATGAGCGCTTTTTGAGTTGCTGCTTTGTTGAATGTTGTTGAATTTTTATGCCTTTAAGGGGGAGAAACATCAACATCCTTAAGGACGTTTTCTTTCACAGAGCACAATGACCATCCCCAACGATCAGCAGTTTTTTTGAGCTGTGTCATGTCACACCGAAGAGAATAAAGACTCCAAAAAAAATCTGGCCCTTCTCCAAAAGTAAGTCAACATTCGAATGGAACTTAGAAGCAAAGATTCAGTTTTTTTTTTTTTTTTGCTTTAGCAGGCGAGTGGTGGATTCGACACAAAATGAAAGGTTGCTTTTTTTCCGAAAGAATGTTGTAAAGAAAGTCCAATAAAGCGGAGGATATTCGGTGTTGGGTTGCTTTGTGTGGTACAACTCAGGGACTCCTCATAATATCCATTCAATTATGCAGCCCCAGTGAGTACGAAACACTTTTGCCATAAACGTTTGAGTCCTCTTTAAAGATGAAATGCCAGACACAATAAATTCCACGATGAAGGGGAAGATTTGATGCTTCTGCAGACTCTTGCGCAGATGAGCTAAATGTTCTCAGAGCAGCATGGGAAGATTGTACTTGTCAAGTTTGCTGAGATGTAAATTCATCTCTCAATCTGACGACAGAGTTGCTCATGCAGAATTGGCTGGTGTGATCTGACAGTAGTTCAGATATGTAAAGAACTTCATCAGACTGCCACCTTCATTCTTGTATTAAATTGAGTCAAATTATTAATATAGAATGTTTCCTTGCCAACACCGGTGCATTTCCGCTGAAATTTCTCAAAGGCTACCAAAGCATGTCTGGGCTAGCTTTGGCATACATACTTCACCACATCAAATTATCCCCAAACTGCTTGACCTCTTCAACATGGTAAAATTCCTATTGTCCTCGAAAAGAAGTGCATCCATTGTTTATAAAGTGGACACACCTCCACATGAGAAAGGAGAGATCAGTTACTGCTCTCCGCCCCTGCCTGCCCGCACAGCTGAGCCACATTATTCCAGTATGTGGCTGTGTTTATTATTAATTTTATTATTATTATTATGTTTTTATTAACTCCAGCATTCAAGTTTGTTTTTAACTTTCACCATGTTTTGTTCATGTGTTGTGAAAGATAATCAGTTTTAACTGAACACCTACATATATTTTGGGTCAAATTTGAGTTGTTTTAACTTATCTGGAGCAAAACACACTTTTAATGACTTTGTTTTAGCAAGAAATTTAATGACTTTTTAAAAGGTGACCAAAACAAAGTTTTTCACATTTTTATATTTTGGTCCTCCTCGGTTATTGGAGTGCACGAAGAATGAAGTATGTGCAAAGGTAAATAACATACAATGGCACAATGCCCTAAAGACCCTAAAAGACCCTAAAAGTGGAAATTCAAAACATCTTTCGTTTCATGGGATATCTGTCCAAATTTAGATTTTGGTGCAAAACATACAATTTCTTAATTAAACTGGTGATGAAGGCCTAATCATTTCCATCTTCCAACAAGGGAAGGAATATAAATCTAATGAACCAATTAGTGTAGCACATTAATGGGAATTTCAAATCTTGTACATGCAGAGGAGACAGACGCAAACATGCGGAGCCGCTCTGTGTAGAGTTTACCCAGAGATTGTGTATAATCCTAACTGGACAATAATGTACTCTGCTAGAGTTAAATTAACGGTGACAATTTTACTGAACACTCCACACATAAGTGATCTAAACAGCACCGGCCATTTATATTTGCAAGTCACATGGTAAATCACATCGCAGCCCTGATCACAGGTAAAGAAGTCCTGTGTTAATATTAACTTACCACACCCCTCATCACTGGTGCAGAGGCTCTGTGTTAATACTAACTCAACACACCCCTCATCACTGGTACAGACGCTCTGTGTTAATACTAACTCACCACACCCCTCATCACAAGTACAGAGGCTCTGTGTTAATACTAACTCACCACACCCCTCATCACTGGTACAGAGGCTCTGTGTTAATACTAACTCACTGCACCCCTCATCACTGGTACAGAGGCTCTGTGTTAATACTAACTCACCGCATCCCTCATCACTGGTACAGAGGCTCTGTATTAATACTAACTCACCGCACCCCTCATCACTGGTACAGAGGCTCTGTGTTAATACTAACTCACCGCACCCCTCATCACAGGTACAGAGGCTCTGTGTTAATACTAACTCACCGCATCCCTCATCACAGGTACAGAGGCTCTGTCTTAATGCTAAATCACCGCACCCCTCATCACTGGTACAGAGGCTCTGTATTAATACTAACTCACCGCATCCCTCATCACAGGTACAGAGGCTCTGTCTTAATACTAACTCAACACACCCCTCATCACTGGTACAGAGGCTCTGTGTTAATACTAACTCACCGCACCCCTCATCACAGGTACAGAGGCTCTGTGTTAATACTTACTCATCGCATCCCTCATCACAGGTACAGAGGCTCTGTCTTAATGCTAAATCACCGCACCCCTCATCACTGGTACAGAGGCTCTGTATTAATACTAACTCACCGCATCCATCATCACGGTACAGAGGCTCTGTCTTAATGCTAAATCACCGCACCCCTCATCACTGGTACAGAGGCTCTGTGTTAATACTAACTCACTGCACCCCTCATCACTGGTACAGAGGCTCTGTGTTAATACTAACTCACCACACCCCTCATCACTGGTACAGAGGCTCTGTGTTAATACTAACTCACTGCACCCCTCATCACTGGTACAGAGGCTCTGTGTTAATACTAACTCACCACACCCCTCATCACTGGTACAGAGGCTCTATGTTAATACTAACTCAACACACCCCTCATCACTGGTACAGAGGCTCTGTGTTGATACTAACTGACCACACCCCTCATCACTGGTACAGAGGCTCTGTGTTAATACTAACTCACCACACCCCTTATCACTCGTACAGAGGCTCTGTGTTAATACTAACTCACCACACCCCTTATCACTGATATAGAGGCTCTGTGTTGATACTAACTCACCACACCCCTCATCACAAGTACAGAGGAGCTCTGTTAATACTAACTCACTACACCCCTCATCACTGGTGCAGAGGCTCTGTGTTAATACCAACTCACCACATCCCTCATCACTGGTACAGAGGCTCTGTCTTAATACTAACTCACCACACCCCTCATCACTGGTACAGAGGCTCTGTGTTAATACTAACTCACCACACCCCTCATCACTGGTACAGAGGCTCTGTGTTAATGCTAACTCATCGCACACCTCATCACTGGTACAGAGGCTCTGTGTTAATACTAACTCATCGCACCCCTCATCACTGGTACAGAGGCTCTGTGTTAATACTAACTCATCGCACCCCTCATCACTGGTACAGAGGCTCTGTGTTAATTCCAACTCACCACATCCCTCATCACTGGTACAGAGGCTCTGTCTTAATACTAACTCACCACACCCCTCATCACAGGTACAGAGGCTCTGTGTTAATACTAACTCACCACACCCCTCATCATTGGTACAGAGGCTCTGTGTTAATACTGTCCCAGGGAAAAGGTGGTAGAGTTTGGTTTAAGCGGGAAGCAGAGTTATTCTAACGCTGCTGGTTCGAGCCCCAAGTTCTTACTTGCTTCTCGAGAGATTATGTTGGAAAAACGCTGTCACTGAGTCTGTAAGCAAGGGCCCCAATAAACCTGTTCCCCGGGAATTACTATCAAGTTCTTTTTTTACCTCTTTTCCTCTTTGCCTTCCTTTTCATTCGGGCATTTCTCCCAGGATATCCTTGAAAATGAGAGTCATGGTCTCATAGTGCTTCCCAGGTCAAATAAAGGCTTAAGAATTACCTGCAGGCTGTGGCAGGTGCAGAGAGTGCAGCGAGGGTGTGTGTCCCGTCTCCGGAGCTCCGGGTTCCGTCTTTGGCGCTGAGTGCCTCCCGGAGGTGCTGATGGGAGGCGGCAGGAGCTGGGGTCGGCGCGGCTCGCAGAGCTGGGAAACGGCGGCTGACTAAGGCAAGCGGCTGGTTTGGTGTGTGTGTGTTTGCGAGGAGCGCTTGCGACCGAGTTCAGGCAGGCTGGGCACTGTACTGGAGTCTCGTGCAGGAGGGCACGCTGACACACACCAGCGATTTCCTCAGCCCCCTCCCTCACCCCAAATACAGATCCCAGCCCACCGCCCTCTCTCCCTCCATCCCTCTCTCCCTCCATCCCTCTCTCCCTCCCCGTCCTCCTCCATCTCTCTCCCTTCCCTGCTTCCGCGCGGCGCCTCGGTACCTTGTTTTAGCGACGAAGGCAGGGGAAGTGTGATTGTGTTATCGCCTGAGGCTGAAAACAATACAAAAATGCAAAACAATGCGACTGCGCCCTTTCTGTCTGGGCCTGCGCTCTTTCCCACTCACTTTTAACATCTTTGCTTCTTGCCACGTTAAGTTAAACCCTCAACCATTACCCTCCCTCAGAAATGACACAGACATGCTAAATTGGCACATGTGATATTGACAGAGCACGAAAAAGTTTTACAGTAGAGCAAACAAAAAAAATTGTGAGCGTAAACACGGGTCAAGGCATAAAGTACAAAGAAATAACATGACACTGTGCTGACTGGCTATTCCTCTGTTTAGGGAGACTTCGTCAGGCGCATGCCTTGTGATCCCCTCATAAGTAGGAAACTGACGGACATTAAAAGAATTGTAGGAGCAGTTTTTCAGAATTTGTGTTGATGGCGTGGCGTTATTCCCCTGGCCGTGTGCATGTGTCGGTCTGTGTCCAGGTCAGTGTGTTTGCAGAGTGAGCCGTCCATTGGTCTGTCTGCCGGCTGTACAGTCGCTGCTTAAAGCCTCCCCTGGGGCTCGTGCTTCTGACCAGCATTTGGAACGATAATGTTGGGACAAAATTCTTCAGCAAGACCCTTAACCCAAAACTGCTCCGGCAGCTTCACACCATTATTTTCTGTCAGGCTCCTGACCCGTTATTATTTCTAAGCAAGAACTTATTTGGAGATCGGCCTTGTTTAACCCCTTAAGCACTAACTTTTCACTTAAGATTTCCCTTAAGTTGGTTCAATGTCAGAAAAGGCTGTTTTTTTTAATATTGTAGCACAATGTCATACACACATTCTGTATCTGCTGGTTGTAGTACTTCACTGAAGCTACATCTCACTTATATTGAGAAAAATATTCAAGCCCAGGATGCGATTTTTATGGCCACAGCATTACATCAAATGGAAAATATGCAAATATTTTAAATAAAAAAATATCCAAAGCCTCAGTGTTGCACCAGTATGATCAGCGCAGCTACTGGATCTTCAGTGATCAGGCCAGTGTATTTCACCGAAAGTATGACACACACTAATGTTATGTACTTACCGACTGCATACTGATGCATAAAAAATTCCATCCCCTCTCTAAATCCATTTCTTCCCCACTAAGGTCGCAGGGTAGCTGGAGCCTGTCCAAACAGACAATGGGTAAGAGAGAGGAGAGCGCACCCAGGACAGCTCACCAATCCATCTCAGGGCGACACACACCATTCACACACTCATACCCATTGGGAATTTACTGTCTCCAATTCGCCTGGTTTGCATGTCATACGACTGTGGGAGGAAGCTGGAGTACCCTCAGGAAACCCAATATAAAACTAGAAAATCACTCAGAGAGTGCAGACCACCGCCAGGGGGCAGCAAAACCCAGAAGCACAGTGATTGGCACTCCGGCCCATTGGAAAGACTTGAAATCTTGAACTTTGGCGTATATCTCAGCAGTACTTTGGCCTAGATATGCCAAAATTTAATCACCTGTTCCTTGACCTAATACCCACCTTCTCTGAAAATTTCATCGAAATCTGTCCATTCCTTTTTGAGTTATGTTGTACACAAACAAACCAACAAACAAACCCCACCAAAAACATAACCTCCTTGAAGGAGGAAAATATGAATATGAATACTCCACACAAAAAGACCTCTGCATTTGACTGCATTTGAAACTACAACCTTCTGGCTGTGAGGCAGCAGTGCTAAACTCTGTGCTCAACACAAACTATCGGGTCTTGAGTACAAAAGTCAGCTCCTCTTAAAAAGTCTTTGCTCTGATGGTATGACAACGCTCATGTCATTCTGCCAAAGCACAAAAAAGATCATGTACATAATTTACCATGTCAGCTCAGACCCAGAAACGCAGGATGCTGACATTGTGAGGATATTCCTTCATGCGGACTGATTTTCCTTCAGTTTATGGAAAGCAGTGACAACACTTGTCGTAGTCTCATGCATTTTCTGTGCACATCAATCAGAAGTTTCATGAATGTAAAGTAACACAACCGGCTGTGAACAGGTTCAGCCAAAATTAGGAAGAGAAACGGGCACAAAGTTAGTTGCACATCATTAGCATTAAAAATTTTGACGTTAGTGTTTCCATGTTACTTGACACAGGGCTGGAAACTTTGATGTTTTCAAATGACATTGTTGTGAGTTTTTCCTGCTTTGTTGATGTGACGTAACATTCAGGAACCACACACACGAGAAATCCAAAAAACGTGTGCCTTTAATGGAGTCCGAGTCAAAGCCAAAAAAACACAAGAATTGCCAAGCCACAATATGAAATCCAAAAACACTGTTGACTAGACAGGCAGGGGTCAGAACCAGGAAGACAGATGAGCAGAGGTACATAAACAGCAGGCAAAAAGTCACAGTCGCTGAACAAAGCCAAGGGTCATACACAGGGCATCCAAACACAGAACTCGTGGTCATACAAAAATGGGTCGAAATCCAGAAAGTCAAAAACAATTCAAAAAGAGCAATGGCAAATCGAAGTCAGACAAACCAGTAGAAGAAAAACAATACCCAATGGCATACAAGGCGCTCTGCACAATGAAATATTGATCAACATTGTGACAAACTCAGAACTGCTGCGAGGACTCTTAGGTAGATGGGAGGGAAGTCACGTGGTGAGCAGGTGAACAAGTGAGCTGGATCAAACTAATTACAACAAGAGAATCACATGAGGGAAACCCGAACCACGAAAACTGGCGAAAACCAAGACACGGATTGGAATGACAGGCAGCCTATGACATTTAAACAACTCCGGTCAGGGAATTCTAAGTGCACAGATAACGAGCACAGGAAAGTAATTTAGCACGTGCGAGAGATCTCGCAGAAACTCTGGAGAAGACAGGGAGAGCTGAACAATAGGTGGAGATTAGAACAGGGGGATTCCTGAGAGGGAATTAGTATAAATTAGTAGCGGTGCAACTTTTCATATTAAACTAGAGTGCTCATTAGTAAGTTAGTAATCTATGTAGATGGATTAGTTGTGTTAGTTGACTGATACAAAATACAAATGTTAGTTTTGTTAGTAATCAGAACAGAAAGACGAAAGAAGTACTTGTTTTTAGCGCAAACGCGCTAATGAAGCATTTTAATGTGCGATTGCGAACGGTGCGATTCTTCACCGGGAGACCGAAGGGCGCGTGCAGTGGGTCGTCAGGAGCAGGGCGTCTACGCACCCTTCTTGGCTCAGAATCTCTGTGAGTCCGAACACCTCTCCTATCTTATCTTTTGAAAAGCTGTCACGGGGATCACGACAGAAGTACCCGCAAAGGCTTGGGTGTTATGCCAAATGTTCCAACACACCTCCAGTCTTCAGAGACCATTACATATGCAAGACAGACTAAGCGACACATTCAACAATGTGTTCAATATTTTCTCCAAACTTTTCAGACGAAAAACAAGTTTGAAAGTCATACTATCTTGTATTTTTCAAGAGAAAACTGTTGCATTTTAGATAAAAATCAACAATTGCTGCTACTTTTTGTTGGGTATGGTAAAAAGGATGAATTAGATTGGGCATATGTAGAAGCCCTCAGCTCCATTGCAGACTGAAATCAGACTGAAATCACAATGGGTTATCGCTATGAACCACTTTGCACTGCAGGGACTGGGCATATTTCCACAAGAGTACAATGTTTCTCAGTGCTAATATCTACCCACAAAATGGTCATTACAACAGCTTAACTTTCACTCACTTCCTTTCTTCCCTCCTTCCTTCCTTCCTTTTCCCTTCCTCCTGTCCTTCCTTCCTTCATACCTACCTTCCTTCCCTCTGTCATTCTTCCCTACTTTCCTTCTTTGATCTGTTTCTTGCTCCGTTCTCCCTGCCATTTTGTGCCATAAGGAATGAGATAGACTTTAAGGAACAAGATTGAGAGAGGAAGTGAATGCCAGCACACTGAAGGAACAGGAAATAGAGCCCGAACTGCTGTAAGCCGGTCCTGGGGCCTCCTGCATATGCCAGCTTCTGTTCCACTGCATTTGCAACCACAGGACTTCAGCAAGCCCATCCTTTTTCAAAGTGAGTTGTTTTTATGTCTAGAGGGATTATTCACCACCTTAAACTGCATAATGCCCAAAATGGCCATACACTCCATGAACAGCAGACAATCCCCCGCCAGGTGTCATCACTGTCCCCACCACGTGTCATCACTGTCCCCCAGAATGTGTCATCACTGTCACTGCCACGTGTCATCACTGTTCCCCGGAACGTGTCATCACTGTCCCCCAGAATGTGTCATCATTGTCACTGCCACGTGTCATCACTGTCCCCGCCACATGTCATCACTGTCCCCACCACGTGTCATTACTGTCCCCCGCCATATATCATCACTGTCTCCCACCACGTGTCATCACTGTCCCCCACCACGTGTCATCACTGTCCCCACCACGTGTCATCACTGTCCCCCGCCACGTGTCATCACTGTCCCCGCCACGTGTCATCACTGTCCCCGCCACGCGTCATCACTGTCCCCGCCATGTGTCATCACTGTCCTTCAGAACGTGTCATCACTGTCCCTCAGAACATGTCATCACTGTCCCCGCCAGGTGTCATCACTGTACCCACCACGTGTCATCACTGTTCCCTGCCACGTGTCATCACTGTCTCCCGCCACGTGTCATCACTGTCCCCCGAAACGTGTCATCACTGTCCCCCGCCACGTGTCAACACTGTCCCCCGCCACGTATCATCACTGTCTCCCGCCACGTATCATCACTGTCTCCCGTCACGTATCATCACTGTCTCCCGCCACGTGTCATCACTGTCCCCGCCACGTGTCATTACTGTCCCTCGCCACGTATCATCACTGTCTCCCGCCACGTGTCATCAGTGTCCCCGGAACATGTCATCACTGTCCCCCACCACGTGTCATCACTGTTCCCCGGAACGTGTCATCACTGTCCCCACCACACGTCATCACTGTCCCCCGCCACGTGTCATCACTGTCCCCCGCCACGTGTCATCACTGTCCCCCGGAACGTGTCATCACTGTGCCCGCCACACGTCATCACTGTCCCCGCCACGTGTCATCACTGTCCCCCGCCACGTTTCATCACTGTCCCCGCCACACGTCATCACTGTCCCCGCCACGTGTCATCACTGACCCTCAGAACGTGTCATCACTGTCCCCGCCAGGTGTCATCACTGTACCCGCCACGATCAAGAGCCATAACTCTGTGAAAAAATATGCTTCGACTTCCATTTTCCAACCCAACTCAACGGACCCCAATCCAATATGCCCTCATCCCACAATCTTCATATTGTGCTTATTAAGCTATTTTACAAGGAACAAAAATGATATTTTAACTGATCACATTCAGGGCAATGGTGAATCAATAAGCTTCTAATTAGGTTTCTGATCACTGGTGTTCTACAACGTAGTTTTTTCAAAAAGTGTTTCTAAGACTTTGACACAAAAATAACTCTAAACAGGTTTGACTCATTATAATGAATCACCACTGCGCTGCGAGTCCATGATTCAAAATTTGTTGTTATGTTAAATGTCCACATAAATGTAAGTGTCAGGCATGTTGCAAACAGAGGGGCAAACTGTCAATTTCACTCACCAGAGATCAACCCGAGAATCGGCTTCTGTTAAGAAAATAAATGTTTGTTGGGTCGCGACAAACGCTCACTCATGCACAGCAAAGTTTTCATGGATGAGGTGAACACAAAGAGGTTTGTTCTGCTTGTGTTTCGGCATCTGGAAAACAAAAGGTATCGGGGGCATAATCTCGGCCTTCATCTCTGCCCAGTGTTAAGGAGTACGGTGCCCTCGGCCTCGTTTGTTTTTCGCCTCACAATAGAAAGACAGAGGTCAGCGGCTGTGAATCGACTCAGCAAAAGTCTTTATTTTGACCTCAGGAACAAAGATTATGCTTAACTTTCAGGCAAGTGGGCCTTTCTCCGAGCCAAAACTGACCTCATTATTGAGACGTGGACAAAAAAGGTCCTTTCACATGCACCACACTTGGCTCCGTAAACAGGACAAAAACTTTTGGCCCAGGTCTGACCATGGGTCAGGTGCCCTTAAATTTGGGACATTATTTAAAGTTATGCTTCCTCTAATTATTCTGCTGACAAATCAAACATTTAAACTCAGTAAACTTTTTGCAAATCAAATAGCATTAGTGTGTGCCATTGCTACATAAAAAAATTGTAAGCCAAGCTCATTGTCAGCGTATAATTATTGTTCCTCATAAGTAGCTCATACTTTTTTTCTGGATCAAAACAATGGATCAAAACCTAATCACTGTCATAACTAGATTCACAAGTAAGATGATCTTTAAAAAGTATTTTTAGCGATTAAATTGCATGTCAGCCATAATTGAAAGCGAAAGTTTTTTTTTATTGTTACAAAACAAATATTAAATGATTTTCAATAAAATCAGCAACTGATCAGTTCCAGCTTCATGAGTTTTGGATTTTGCATCCAAAAAATGGGTAATAAAAATTTTAGAATATCAGCTGTTTTTAACACTTCTTTTACTACTGTGGCAGGAATGTGAGGTGCCTAACTGGTTTTGGCAGTCTGCGCGGGTTTTGAGGTGAATTGGTTAATTGCCAGTATGATCAGCTGTAACTACTCCCCATTGAATATTCTGTGCATATAAGTTTCTGTTTTTTTGTCTCAGTTGGGCCAAGATTGTCTTAGGCATCGTCCACACTGAGATGGAGATTTTTGAAAACGGTCTCATTTTTGTCATTTCAGAAAAATCTCCCATCCACACGACATTGTTTTAAAAATATCTGCGTTCACAAGGAGACTCCTAAAATGGCCCAAAACACTGTGGTAAATATTCCAGGCCTGTGTTTGGTGTTGCATGGTATATATATGAAAATAGACCAAAAACAGAGAAGGCGGCGACAAGCATGCAAATAAAGCCTGCGCTCTGTGTACCAACTAGAAGGGGTGGGGTTGTGATGGGCGATATCGCGTCATCATTTTCAAAAAACCCATTTTGGTTGTCCACACGAAAAGGCTGGGGAGGTGTTTTTGGATTTTCTCACTCTGGAACCCATTTTCAAAAAACACCGTTTTTGGGCAGCGTTTTCGCCGTCTCCGTGTACTGTGAACAAAGGCCAAAACGAGAAAATATTTATGCGTTGTCAAAAAAAATTTTCTCGTTTGGACAGGCCCCAAGGTTAGGGGGTTACTCTATTTTAAATTCTGGTTCTCCCCCTGGTGTTCCTTCCAGGGAGCAAAATTATTAGGGAGCAAATTATTAGGTACAGCAAGCCCTCTTCCATTTCTCCTCATTATACATTCGGCTTATCATCAGCCCTGCAACTGGCTCCCCCTCTGCCCAGTTTAAAGGCTTAAAGTATCACTTAAATGTACAGGTAGCAAATTTGATGCATATTATTATAAGCACTAAATCAATTACTCCAGAAGAACAATCTTCTTATCTGTTCATTTGGAGTAAAATAGTGTAGCTTCATAATTTTTTGAGCAAAGCGTGATGTTAATGTAGTTTGCTTTACTTTATGCAGCTTTTATTACCGCTTCATCCATCCATCCATCTTCTTCCGCTTAATCCGGGGTCGGGTCGCGGGGGCAGCAGTCTAAGCAGGGATGCCCAGACTTCCCTCTCCCCGGACACTTCCTCCAGTTCTCCCGGGGGTATCCCGAGGCGTTCCCAGGCCAGCCGAGCGACATAGTCCCTCCAGCGTGTCCTGGGTCTTCCCCGGGGCCTCCTCCCGGTGGGGCATGTCCAGAACACCTTCCCAGGAAGGCATCCAGGGGGCATCCGATATAGATGGCCAAGCCACCTCAACTGGCTCCTCTCGACATGGAGGAGCAGTGGCTCAACTCTGAGCTCCTCCCGGGTGACAGAGTTCCTCACCCTATCTCTAAGGGAGCGGCCCGCCACCTTGCGGAGGAAGCCCATTTCAGCCGCTTGTACCCAAGATCTCGTTCTTTCGGTCATGACCCAAAGTTTCTGACCATAGGTGAGGGTAGGAACGTAGATTGACTGGTAAATTGACTGGTGAATTCTTCACCACAACAGATCGGTACAATGACCGCATTACTGCTGCTGCACCAATCCGTCCGTCAATCTCACGCTCCGTCCTTCCCTCACTCGAGACCCTAAGATACTTAAACTCCTCCACTTGAGCCAGGAGCTCTCCTCCAACCCAGAGGGGGCCAGCCACCTTTTTCCAGTCGAGAACCATGGCCTCGGACTTGGAGGTGCTGATTATCATCCAAGCCGCTTCGCACTCGGCTGCAAACTGCCTCAGTGCATGCTGGAGATCCTGGTTCGAAGGAGCCAACAGGACAACATCATCTGCAAAAAGCAGAGATGAGATCCTTTGGGTCCCCGAACCGAACTCCCTCCGGCCCCTGGCTGCGCCTAGAAATTCTGTTCATAAAAATAATGAACAGAACCGGTGACAAAGGGCAGCCCTGCCGGAGTCCAACATGCAACAGGTCTGACTTACTGCCAGCAATGTGAACCAAGCTCCTGCTCATACATAGTCATATAGAGACTGCACGGCCCTTAGTAAAGGGCCCCGGACTCCATACTCCCGAAGTACCTCCCACAGAATGCCACGGGGGACACGGTCAAATGCCTTCTCCGAGTCCACAAAACACATGTGAACTGGCTGGGAAAACTCCCATGAATCCTCAAGCACCCAGCGGGTAAAGAGCTGGTCCAGTGACGAAAACTGCATTGTTCCTCCTGGATCTGAGGTTCGACGATCTGCCAAATTCTCCTCTCCAGCACCCTGGAATAGACTTTACCCGGGAGGCTGAGGAGTGTGATTCCCCTATAGTGGGAGCACACCCTCCGGTTCCCCTTCTTAAAAAGAGGGACCACCACCCCAGTCTGCCAGTCCAGAGGCACTCTCCCTGACTGTCACGCGATGCTGCAAAGGCGTGTCAACTAAGACAGCCCTACAACATCCAGGGATTTGAGCTCCTCAGGGCGGATCTCATCCACCCCCGGTGCCTTGCCACTGAGGAGCTTCCGAACTACCTCTGTGACTTCTTCCCGAGCGATGGATGAATCAGCCTCTGGGTCCCCAGACTCTGCTTCCTCTATAGAAGGCATGTCAGTGGGATTGAGGAAATCCTTGAAGTATTCCTTCCACTGGCCGACAATATCCCCAGTCGAACTCAACAGCTCCCCACCTCCACTGTAGACAGTGTTGGCAGGGTACTGCTTTCCCCTTCTGAGGTGCCGGATGGTTTGCCAGGATCTCTTCAGGGCCGACCGATAATCCTCCTTCATGGCCTCCCCGAACTTTTCCCATACCCGAGTTTTTGCTTCCGCCACCGCCTGGGCTGCAGCACGCTTAGCCTGCCAATACCTGTCAGCTGCCTCAGGAGTCCCATGAGCTAACCATGCTCGATAGGACTCCTTCTTCAGCTTGACGGCATCCCTTACTTCCGCTGTCCACCACCGGGTTTGGGGGTTGTCGCCGCGACCGGTGCCGGAAACCATACGGCCACAGCTCCGAATGACCGCGTCAACAATGGAGGTGGAAGACATGGTCCATTCAGGCGCAATGTCTCCAGTTTCCCTTGGGATCTGCTCAAAGCTTTCCCGGAGGTGGGAGTTGAAAACCCCTCTGACAGAGCGTTCTACCAGACGTTCCCAACAGACCCTCACAACACGTTTGGGCCTGCCAAGTCTGTTCAGCTTCCTCCTCTGCCAGCGGATCCAACTCAACACCAGGTGGTGATCAGTGGACAGCTCAGCCCCTCTCTTCACCCGAGTGTCCAAGACATACGGCCGAAGCTCAGATGATACGACCACAAAGTCGATCGTTGACCTTCGGCCTCGGATGTCTGCGTGCCACGTAACACTGAGGTGTTAGAGGTCCTGGGCTCAAAACCACTTTCTGATAACGATTGATGCTATAAAAATCAGAGAAACAGTTTTTCATGGCGGAAAATCAAAACACTTAAACTTCAAATTAATGAGCAGCACCGTGGCTGGGTGAGTAACACTGCTGCCTCGCGGCTTGAAGGCTCAAGACGTCTGTTTCAGACAAATGGCAGATGCTAAATTGCCCATAGAAGTGAGTGTGAGAGCGAATGGTGTGTGACTGGCATGTGCATCCTGTGATGGGCTGGTGAGCTGTTCAGGATGTGTCCCTACCTTTCGTCTGTAGTCAGCTGTGATAGGCTTCTGCTACCCATGTGACCCTCATGATGAAGAAGCTGTATAGATGATGGAACATTCTCAGAGGCCCCATTTCAAAGTATTCGTACATAGGGAAAATGCAGTGAAAAGATCTGTGCTTGTCTGTGTGGTGTAAATAAGTGTGTGTGTGTGTGTGTGTGTGTGTGTGTGGTGGAAATACATGTGTGTTGAGAGCAGACACCATGAGAGGGGGCACTTTACTGTCCATCACACCCTATTTTTAAAGAGGGAGGCAGGCTGTGACAGTCCCCTGCAGTGTGGATCTCACACCTCACACCTTCGTGGCAGTTTAATCACTAAACCTGCTGCCCCTCTGATTGGCCTGGGCTGCACAGGGGTCCAAACCCTCCACAGTAAAGCAGAGAACACAGTGCTTACTGTGTGTGTGTGTGTGCACGGATGCATGTATGTGTGTGTGTGTGTGTGTGTGTGTGTGTATATCTGCTCGGATTTGTGTTTGTGTGTATGCATGTATGTGCACAAGTTCATGCATGTGTGTGTGTGTGTGTGTGTGTGTGTGTGTGTGTGTGTGTGTGTGCGTATGTGCATGGATGCATGTCTGTGTGTATATGTGTGTGTGTGTGTGTTGCTACCAGAGTTGGAAGCCCCAGGTTCAGGAAGTTACCATTACCCTCTCAGCATTTCAAGACCAAGACTTGCCAGTTAACACGATTCATGAGTCAGGAAGCAGATTATTTTGAGATTTCAGCTGTCTAAGTTCATGTGCTCAACAGAGGCACATGGCATGACTGACCAACCCTTGCGTGTCATAAATATCCCACACAATGAATTCTTCAGCCATATTATGTGTCAGCGCAAACCGAGCTGTGTAAAATAATCTTCAAATTTCCCGGGTAGGAAAAAGGACTTTTGTGGAAGATATTTGAGCTGCATTGTGAGGATTTTGTGAGGAAAATTTATTTTAATTCATTTTCGGAAATAAATAAACAATGCCACTGATCTTTCTCTACGTGCCATTATCTCTTATAAGAACACAATTTCAGCATTATTGGAGGGCTATGCAATATTTTTTTCGCTAAATATCTGTATCTGGTTCATACATTTTTTAAATTATTAAAAATGTTTTATCCAGTGCCAGGGGTTGGCTTGTCTCGTGCAACAGATCTACTGTAGCGGACTGTGTAAGTTAGCAGTCAGAATGATTTTTATGGTGTTTTACCGGGCGAGTTTATTGCATTTGCGAGTGAGAGCATGTAAACGGGCTCAGGCAATACTGATAACATTGTCTCGCGTCTGGATGGGTGGGTCCGGCTGGATAAGGCCATATTTGGATCTTTGAGGGAAGTGCAGGGTGAGAAGACTGAGGGTTATGCTCTGTACGTACCCTCACTGATTGTCAAACTTATTCAGCTTTCTCGTGCTGTTCGGTAGGTTTTTTTTTTTGTTGTTTGGAATCAATAATACAACAGTTTCGCCATTCTACCCTTCGACTTCATGTGCTTGATAGCTGAAAAAATGATCGCATATTGTGATGCATGCGTGTCTTTAAGCACTTGTGTGTTGTTTTGGCTGAACATAAGGGCTCCCAAAAATATGGTCAGGGAGCCATTTTGTTTCCATTGCGTTATCAGGCACCGTCTCAAAATGAATGAGTTTTTTTTCCTCCATTTTCTCCCTTGTCATGTCCCAACATTTTCCTCTCTTACGCTAGTTGATACCATTGCTAACTGGTTTGTCGTTTTTCCCTCAATTAATACATTTCTCTTCTGAGAAAAGAATAAAAAAATTAATTTTTCATCATGCGCAATGACTCTGTGTCACGTCATCAAAACAAAATGGCTCCTATTCTTGAGTTGTCGCGACTCTCTCCATCTCGGCACTCTACTGTAAGCGAGCCAGTTGGAGCTGCCAATCTTTGAATACTTTAGTTTACGAAGCCCGCGCTGACTCTCCTGGAGATAAAATTTACGTCAGATGCGCTGCCCGTGTGCCATGGTGTAACTCGCACTCAGTAGGTGTACAGGGGCTTCAGTCTTTGTTTTGTTCACCCTGTTTGCCGGAGCAACCAAGGCGCGACTCCATCAACTGAATTTCGAATCCAGATTTCTGTGACTTGATCATCCAACGTACATTCGTGTGGACCTTCCCAGTGGTAACTTGTGTCAGCAAGTGTCTAAACCCAACATCGCTCAACAGCATGGCCTTCCATCCGCTCTCCTGTGTTTTTCCCGTAACCAAATTAGAGCCCCACGCGCTAAACTCGGAGTTAGCATCGCTTACACAGTCTTCCTGTGCTCCATTGTGTTACTGCTGGTCGCCCCTCGTTCTGTCCACGAACAGAAACAGGAAGTTGTATTAATATTTCCTGTGAGACTGAAAGCAAACAATCGCTCTTTCTTTCCCACTCCGCCCTGCCTGGAGCTGGGTGCGGACAGTTAGCTGCCAGCCTGATCGTCGCACAATGGTGTTGCAGCTTTGGTGGTTCAAAGCAGTCTGAGTGATTTTTCAGCATTACTGTGATCTGCTGTATTTGTCGGGGATGAGTCACCATTAACCATCTGATTTATATATTTAAAGTCCAGGGGAGACTGGGAACCAATGAGCCATTTCACATATTTGTTTAAAATAAATGTCAGAGTTGCTAAAAATAGGCAAAACAGTGGTATGGCTCATTGGTCCCCGTAGCTCATCCATTCTCCCCCAACTGTGGTCTCGACATGTCCAGACCAGAGCAAAATGCCTGGCTAAGGTGGACAGCTGTTCTTCATGAAGCTAGCTCCTGGGGATATGAATTTGCCCCATTATAACAAGGAGGACATTATGTTTATTTATTTATTATTTATTATTTTTTTATTTCAACCGCAGGAATAAAAATTCAGAAATGTTGCTTTCACTTTTGAAAATTATCTTATTTTTTGTGATTGGCCAAACCCTTCCCCCCCCCCCCCACGCCGGTCCAAAAGGCAGAAAGCGACAATTTCTCTCACGTTGGACGGCGGGTTAAGGGAAGGTAGTCCTTACTGTTGGTAGGTTCGGCTTCATTGTCGCAATCTTGCTTCACAAGTCAACGTTCTGGTTCAATGGGCGGCGGGCACTCCGTCACGACATCACTTCTTTATGCAAACTCCCGGAGGCATTCATAGCCATGCTAACGGCTTAGCCGCAGCTCCATCGACTTCATCAACAGGAACAGGCAAAAGAAGGCGGGACAGTCTTCGCCCGACAGTCCTCTGTCCCCTCACACACCTATTTTTCCAGCTAACATACAGTATAAGGTCATAGTCAGTCTTTTTCAGTGTTTTTCTTGCGAAGGAGCGTGGTGGGCTTGAACTGAGAACTATTTGGTTGTAATTAGAAGAAAGTCAGTTTAGGAAAACATTCTGAGAGGGTAAATTATTTAGTCACCAAGAACAGTTGGCATGTTTCGAATGAAAGGTTCTCCATTTTTATCTCAGGGAATCAGAGCTAAAATCATAAAACAAATTGCTTTCATCAAACGCCCAAGCCCTGCCCTTTATGACTTACATGCCCTAGTATTGGGTAGTTTGGTTTTGAAATAGGCCCTGTCACATTCTCAACAAAGTTGTGGGTTCATATCCGGTCTGGGGCCTTTATGTGTGGGGTGTTTTTATGATCTCCTTGTGTTTATGTGGGTTTCCTACAAAGGCTTTGATTCCTTCCACAATCCAAAGACACGATGATGTAGCAGAAGATTCTGAACGTCTCACACAGGAATCAATGCGTGAGAGAATACGGTTTGTACCCTTTGATTGGCGAACTATTCCCGGGGCATTGCAGCCTCTTGCCCACTGGATCCTGGGATAGGCTCCTGTCCTTCTGTGATGTCATAGTTACTGCCAACTGATTGGATTACAACAATCAACATGAAACTGAGTGACATGGAAAATTTGAATTTGCCATACAAAGCACCAACGCTAACGCAGGTAGTTCCTGGAGATCATTTCAATTGCTTATTATTCAACACTTCCTTTCCTTCCTGAATTTCCTTGTTCATGACTCCACCCAACAGGGAGACAAGGACAAGAAAACAGGAATGGTGCTGAGGACAAAGGAAAGGGTGAGACACGAATCAGCGAAATGGAACATCCTTTGTTCAAAGCAATGTCCGTTCATAGGTCAATCGTTCGTATGTCGCACATTTTTAAAAATATGTCCACCGCCAATTTCTCAAACATAGCTTGGTGTTCTTTCCTTGTTCAAGATATTTTTGGGGAAATATATGTTTCCTATTTTATGACTAAGCGCATGGATTCATACTTCGCGACTGACGGTGCACCGCGATCGATTTTCTGGGTCAGACTCAAAGGAGTAACATGAGTGTTTGGAATGTAGATATTCAAAGCTGTTCAAAGACAAAAAGGTTGATGGTTTTACTCCTCCTAAACTCCCCTCCATCTCTCCACCTCTACCCACTGGCCATTCCCCTCAGCCCTATCACACACTACTTCACTGGTAAGTGGGCTGTGATTGGTTGAACTGCCACTGTAAAGTGAGCTGTAATTTGCTGAACTGCCACCGTAAAGTGAACTATGGTTGGCTGAACTGCTACTGTAAAGTGAACTATGGTTGGCTGAACTGCCACTGTAAAGTGAACTGTGAGTGGCTGTACTGGAATCCTGCCGATGGGCCGTCAGGTGGCAGGGTTGAAGTTTTTGCACGGAAGCTTCTGGAAGCTGACTCATTGGCAGCTTGACGTTTGGCTCTTAGCCCTCTGTTCTGAAATACCACATGCAGAGACCTAGTCATACGATTCTGCTCTTGAAAAGCATTCGTTTTCTACTCCATGACACATATAGAACAAGGCAGGCAGATTTACTGTCTGATTTGAGAATCTAATCAACATCTAAACTTCCCAAGAACTGATGTTTAATGGTGACAATTCAGAAGAAAGGTATGGAGGTGGAGTTTGCACAACTTGTCAAATTGTTCTTAAGAGGAAAAAGAATCAAATGTTGCTTTTGAATGGAGATGATCATCACATCTTTTGCTGTGGACGATTGGTAAAGAGCTGTTCTCTTTGGAAAAAACATTTTGCCACAGTGGTGTAGGGTATCTTGACAAAGTCCTTATGTAGGAGCAATAATGTGTTCAGGCTCGTAAGAGAGATTAAACAGGGAGACTGGCACTGGCACTGGAGACTGGTCAATACATAAATATGCCGTCAATGCGTCTTTAAACAATGTTCATTAGCTCTGATTTATCTCATATTATTCCTTTGGAGGACAAAAATATCAACAATCTGGGTGACTGACAAACCATTTTCGCCTCAAATATACCCCTGTCAGCGATTCCCACAACTGGGTTAGTTTGCTGTGAGCTGCGGGTCGTGTTCTTCAGCGTTGTCAGGTATGGATACAGTTCCAGCTGGGATATTGGGAACGATATGGTGCGCGTCTTGATTCATATAAACATGGTTTATGAACTCTAACTGGCAACTCTCTATATTTTTCTCCTGCCTGTGGTGCAAACGGGTGATTTTTCAGACATGGGACTACTTCAGGGAGCCCAGTCTCATCCGGACTCAACATGCAGTCATGATACCGGACAAAAAACTAGGCCTTTTGCATCCTCATTTTAACCCTTTTAGTGCCATGGGCAACTATTGTTGCCCAATGGTGTAAGATATCAAAGTCAAATGCTGTTGAAAACCTATCATGTGGCAACTTGTTTAAAAGAGCTTCCGTAGGGGAGGGTTAGGGTTAGGGGAGCTGCTCCCGCAGGGGAGGGTAAGGGTTAGGGGAGCTGCTCCCACAGGGGAGGGTAGGGGTTAGGGGAGCTGCTCCCGGGGGGGAGGGTGTGGGTTAGGGGCGCTGCTCCCACAGGGGAGGGTAAGGGTTAGGGGAGCTGCTCCCGCAGGGGAGGGTAAGGGTTAGGGGAGCTGCTCCCACAGGGGAGGGTAAGGGTTAGGGGAGCTGCTCCCACAGGGGAGGGTATGGGTTAGGGGAGCTGCTCCCA
Source organism: Gymnothorax reevesii (assembly GCA_029721435.1). Lineage (NCBI taxonomy): Eukaryota > Metazoa > Chordata > Actinopteri > Anguilliformes > Muraenidae > Gymnothorax > Gymnothorax reevesii. Next base: position 54,873,203 of record CM056590.1, read on the forward strand.
CAGGGGAGGGTAAGGGTTAGGGGAGCTGCTCCCACAGGGGAGGGTAAGGGTTAGGGGAGCTGCTCCCACAGGAGAGGGTAAGGGTTAGGGGAGCGCTTTATAAAGCGCTTTGTGTCATTTGACTAGAAAGACATCCAAAATTTGATTTCATTCTTGAAAGGAAATGTTCGTCAGGAGAGCCTCAGATTGACTAAAATGGACTGTTAGTGTCGTGACGAAGATCGCTGGTGAGCGCAGTCGCCTTAGAGG